>NJDC01000992.1:551777-586892 GCA_002245475.1 Calephelis virginiensis
AAACACGCCGGTTTCGGAGACTCTTGACACCACCCTCGGATAATATCCGATTGATCTGATCGTGAAATGTCAGCCTTGGTCTCCCCGGGTACCTACATCCATCCACTACTATTTTACTGATCACATATATACAACTCTAAAATTTTGAAAAAGTAGTTCAGTTTTATTATATTACTTCCTCATTATTTCAAGACTATGTATATATAAATTAATTACAATTTTAGTATTATATAAAAAACAAAAAAAATTAAAAAAAAAACAATAATCGTATTTCATAATATTGCTCTACTAATATTTTTTTAGACTAATTGTATACAGTTTGGGTCCTATTTTACAAATTACATACAAAATTTAAGAATTCATAAGCAATAATTAAGTTTGTCATACTGTTTCATAATTATTTGAATACTAATCTACTATTAATTTGTAGAATATTACGAGTATTTGTATCTATAGAGGCCGTGTGTAACTAAAGTGATTTCTTAAGAAATCTGTCTGCGTGTTATAAACCTGATTAAAAATATCTTTTTATTGTGCTTTATTCGTGTTAGCATCATTTTTTTAAAAAGAGCAATTAAAAAAGGTTTTGATGGAATTTTTTAAGCTTAAAATGGCACTTATTTCAACAGGCAATAAGAGATAAATGTTGTCAGCAGACATCGTCGATATTGCTGATGTGTAAGTTGTGGTAGTAGTGTGTGGTCTGACGTGCATGTCTAATAACCCTAGTCTCCAGACCGGAACGCGACTGTGTTAAACGAGGAGTACGTTATAACCCCAGGAAACTTTATTGTTAGTTATCAACTTTAAAGTCTTTTATGTTTTCTCATTTTTTTAGAATTGGAATGAAAGAATACGATGTATGCTCTTCGGCCTTCTTACAAAAAAAAAATTAGTTAATATTGCAAAATGTAATTTTGATTCGACAAAATAAGTAAATATCTCTGGACAAATGACAGAAATTAATTTAACCCGAAAGTGAGCAAATTATGTGGGTATTAGTCAACGATATTAACACATAGAATCATTCAAGCAAATACCTTTATAAACTTAATAAACACCCTGACCTGGAAATACAGGCATCTTTGTTACAAAAATGTTAGATTTTTTAGAATTGGAATGAAAGACACGATGTACTCTCTTTAGTCATGTCACAAAAAAAAACTAAAAAAAGTAATATTGCCAAATGTAATTTTAATTAGATATAATAAGTAAATATCTCTGGACAAATATTAGAAATTGATCCAACCCGAAATAGAGCAAATTATATGCTTGTATTGTGGGTGTTAGTCAACGATATTAACACATACAAACATTTAAGCAAATACTGTTATAAATTTAATAATCACCCCGATCTGGAATTACAGACATCTTCATCACACAAATGTTTGCCTTTTGGGAATCAAACCCTAGACTCATGGTTTGTCGGTGGTGTTAAGTGTGTAAGCCCTTCGGCTAGCGACGCGGTCAATTTTGTTAATATGTTGTGTATAAATAAAATATATTTATTGATATAATCAATTAATTTATATATATCAACTAGCTGCTACCTACGGCTTCGCCCGCGTTTTCACAGAAACCCGGTGTGCGATCGGGATTAAAAATAGCCTATATGTTAATCCAGGTCACAATCTATTTGTCTTCCAAATTTCAGACAAATCCTTTCAGCCTTTCGAGCGTGAAAGAGTAACAAACATCCATACATCCATACTTACAAACTTTCGCATTTTTAATATTATAATAGGATAATCAATTCAATTTTATCAATCCATTGATATTTTATTTATTTATGCACGCATGTGGACTTGCATAGCTACCTTACTAACAAACAGTTAAAGCTTAACCAGTCGGAAGAAACTCACCATACATCGTACCACTGTTGTGGAACTATGGTGAGTTGTGGTTGAGGTATGGGACACCATAAGTCATCACAATTTCACAAGTTTTGACGATCCTTGCAACAGGGTCGAAACAATATCGTCCAGTTATGAAAACGTACCCAATTCTCGTTAAAATCAAATATATTGATATACATAATAAGATAAAATGAAAATAATAACTTGTTATAGAACATAAACTTACAAATCATTTTATTTATAACATACAAACGTATGTTTCTCCTACAGTACCCGTAATAACATGCAAGTCATGTTTCGTAGCAATGATCATAACGTTAGCTATCCGTTTGGTGTAGCATTAGCCGTAGCTAAACTACGCGCATTACGACTTTCGTAGCTTTAATTACGCCCGTAGTATTGAGATTACTACGTATGAGCCTTCCATTTAATATGTTGGTTAATACGGCGTCATGATTCGTAGCTATGATTGTAACTTTTAGCGCTTGTTGTAGTTCTATCTGTGTAATGCAGCATTACCCGTAGCTGGCATTAGGAAGCCATCGTAGCAGTGACTACGTTAGTTGTGTTAGATTACTGTGTATGATATACTACGTTTACAGCTTTCTGGAACTTCTTCTTCACCATTTTATGATTGAAGATTTGATCACGTAAAAAAATCTACAGGTTAGGCTTTTAGTAACGCAGATATTTTTATTTAATTGTATTTACCTACAATTGGGCCAAAAGTAATCTATCAGTTTAGTCACTGATGTTTTGTTAATAGCAATCTCAAGTATATGTTTTATGTGAAATATGTTTCAAATAAGTCAATAAATGTAAAAAATACTATTTTATAAAATAATAACCAACAAAATCTATCCGTAATGTAGCGTCAAACTTTTAACATATCCTCTTTTATCGCCAGGGTTTAGTGAATCGGCAATTTTTTTTTAAGTAAGTATCTTCATGCCTATATCCCCGAAGATGTAGGTAGAGGCAAAAGCAAGACACCCACGATTAGCCGAAGACACTAAGTCCCACAAAAAGATAGGTGGCAAGCCTATCACCAACAATCTGTGGTAACGATATCTTTATTAGAAAATTGAAAACAAACAATTTTCCAATTTTTTGTTGCCCGACCCGAAGATTGAACCCGGTACCGCCTCAAGAAGTCGAGTCCGACGTCGGACTGTTAGACCACAGAAGCGATACGAAAAGTCCCACAATGTAGCAACATTTTTTTTATTACAATATTGGAAAAAACAAATTTCCTTTTTGCTGCCCGACCCCCGGGTCCATTCAAACCCGGGACCTCAAAAAGTCAAGTCCAACACCTGGACTACTAGACCACACAGGCGATTTTGTTTTAACATTAAATTTATCCTTAAATTTTAACAAGCTTTTTCTAACATTAAATTTATTCTTTCACTAACATTAAATTTATATTCATATTTTATACAAGCTATTTATATATTTATAACCTTAAAACTTGTTAATATTGAATGTTTTTTTAAAAACGAATAATTAAACATACCCAGGTATGTACTCCCGACAAACCCCTGTCTCTCGGTCCCAACCACAGTAGGGGTCGCGGGCACACCGTACGCACGCATCGTAGCGACGCGCGCACAGCGCTAGCCGTAACTGAAGCACCCGTCTGTCAGATGCCGCGTATAATGAGCCATGCATTCGGGATAGCGCCATCGCCTACAACAAAAAAAATACATGTAAATTAATTTAAACGCAGTAAAACTGCAAAAAACCGACTTAGAATTTGGAACATATGTGGTTTTCTCCAGAATGCTAATGTAGACCTGGACCAAATTATAATGAGACCACCGCGGGAGTATAGGCTTTCAATTGAAAAACAATTTTGAAAATCCGTCCACAAACACCGGAATAATCGCAAAACATACATACAAAAAAAAACTCACTAAGTTGACATTTGTATTTCTAGTAAAAAATATAGGCTGTGATCATAAGGGTAATATGGGTTTCTAATGCCAAAATATTTTCTCAAGTCAGCTGGTAGTCTCGGAGCTTATTCAATGCAAATCAATAATCAAATTTTTCTTCTTAATAACATTAGTAAAGGAGTACATAAATACAAATAAATAAAATTGGAGTGTCTGTTTGTAATATTAAAATAACTGATATTTACTACAAGTATATGAATATACATGTAGTAAATATCAGTATGTAGTAAACACCAAAATACTTTCACAATTTTTGTCTGTCTGTCTGTTTATACCATCTAATCTCTGAAACTGAACTCAGGCTATTTTCAATTTACAAAAAATCTTAACTAAATAACTTCTTAGTTAAATTCTACGTGGACGAAGTCGCAAGCACAACTAAATAAATTCGAAGGCTTGTATGTATGTTTGTTACTTTTTCAAGCAAAAACTGATAAACCGATTTTAATAAAATTTGGCACACATAGAGGGAAGCTAGGATTAAAACAAATTTATCCCGAAAAAGTTATCCTGTGGGATTATTAATCATGCGGCCAATAGCTAGTCTCAAACATAACGTAAATCAAATAATCTGGTGAGATTTCAAACGACCATACAACAAATTTGAAGGCAATTTTTATCACGTTCGAATGTGGGTACTGAATGGTAAATGCAATTTATTCCTCAACACATACCTGAATAGGTTCGCCAGGAGTTACGTCGAAAATGTCTAGCAAAGCTGACTGGCTGTCGCCGTTGCGAGTCCACTGCACGATTTTATGAATTTTCCCTTCATCTGTAACAAACATACATTTAGTTTAAATTTTATATTATATTTAGTTTCATTTCCCCATTATGCTTGCAGTCCATGAGGGACAAGCATATGTAGAATGGACCATTACCAACAAGGTCACTGATGGTAAAGTACTCTGCAGCAATCGCCCGGTTAAATATCAACCATGTCATCGTCAAATCTGCCATCATATATACAGTTACTGTTGGAAGTAAGGATTTTTAGAAATCTATTAAAGCGCCTTCAAATTACGAAGAAATAATAAAATGTACATACATAAACTCGGAATGGAAAGTCAGATTAAGATTAAGTCCCAAGTAGCCATTTCAAAACCATTAAACTTATTTCGTCCTTGTTTTGGTCGAGTAAAAATCATATTCAGAATCAAAGCCCATAATACATTTGTATTCGTAATTAACTAATAAGTGGAGGAACTTGGAAAGATTATAAAACTGATTATATTATATGTACAAAATTTACGAGATTAAAATTAGCTTTCCTTTTATGTTGTTGTGCCGACCTATAACTGTACGCAAACTGAGCTTTCATTAGATTGTATGTTTAGATAAGATTTGAGATAAGGCTTGTTAGCCTCAAAAAACTATAAACCATAATAGGAAGCATATTTCACTTAATGTTTTGTTTTCAAAATATATCATACTTCTTATGATTTATGATATCATTAAAATAAGAAACTATTTTTTTTTTGTTATAACATGGATTATGCTCTTCAATTGTTATAAAGTGAAAAGGATAATATTTCTTGACTAATTTTACAGAATTGGATATAACAAAGTAATCTATATATATAAAAATATCGAGTGGACGCCGCATCAGGCCCGAATTTTGTTTTTTTAAAGTGAAAACTTCTTTAGCGGCGTTGCGCACTGTTTTTGGAATGGGTAAAAACTTCTAAACTCGCGTCAGATCGTCAGAGCGTAAGACGGCGCACTGCATGTGTGCGAATAAGACGGCGCGAGAAGTTTTTGTATTAGATATTTCCGAAGAGTATAGGATAATATGCCGCAATATACTTACCATTACATTCTCACAGATAGCAGATACGTATAATATCAACAGACATTGCTCTATTTGTTCCATCTTGAAAATAAGCTTTATGTGTAGACGAGCAATGTTCGATATACAGATAACATGACGAAGCTCCTAGCCGTCACGTGGTCTTACTTTAGCGAGTTTTTGTCAAGCCAAACGTAGGTTATTGATATGAAAATAATATTTGTGCATAAATGATAGTGCTTTCATTAATATCATAATTAAAGCAATTCGTACAAAATTATTCCCTTACCAATCCAAAATGCACAACGTTAATATTCAAGTTTTCACTTCTTCCGACACTCCCGGAGTGCAACCCGTCTTTTTTTGTTGTGTTGGTTATTGTTAGAGAAGGCTTTTAGGAAAAGAAAAACTGAAAAAAACAGGGAAAATGGAAAAAGCAGAGCTTTGATTGACACAAACTGTTAGTAAATGTTAATTTCAAGCGTTACGAAGTTTGCCGGATCGGCTAGTTTTATATAAAGTATCATATGCGTTAGTTTTATTATAGTTTGGTCAGAGACTGCTGCAACTTTTTTAAAGATTAATTGGTGCAATATTTAGATATTATTCCGACTTAAAATAGAAATAAGACGAAGTTGCAGAAGTTGGGTTGCCAGTTGTTTATCTGGATTGCCAGGTAGAAACAGATAATTGTCGATGCTAGTTACTTTCGCAGGATCGGATAATAGGAAAAAATATATATCGACATATGTGCAGTTTCATTACAATTTAAGTTGATATATAGGGTTGCCTGAAAATAACTGGAAATGTAAAAAACATTTTTTCAATAATTAAAAATATTGGGTCCAGATTTTTTAGGCAACCTGTCTCCATTTACAATACTGTTTATTTAAGTTACACTATGTTTAAAGCCGCTCTTGACTTTGTGGGAGAAAGTAATAAAGATTATTATTTGTAATATATTTTCTGATACACTAAATTTGCTATAAAACCGGTTTCATCCTATTATCAGCTCGGTGTAAGTCGACCTAACTTCGGATCTTAGACTGTTACTATTTCTCTGACAGACAAATGGGTCTTCAGATGACGAGTGATAATTGCCGCCCACGAACATGCGAAACACCGGAAGATTACAGATGCTTTGTCGTCTCTTTTACAAAGATATGTACTAAAACATTCCAACATGTGCTGTGAATTGGATTGGATAGAAAACAAATTTCCTGATTGGAAGTAATACATGTCGGTTATAGATATCCAATACCTTTTATAGCCGAAATTGAAAATAGGCCCATAGCTTCAATTGGATGCATATGATTAATATTTTGAAACTTTTTTAAAGCGATCTAGTTACATGGCTGCGAGACTTACATAAAATAAATAAATAAATATCCCTGGACAAGTTAAACCAATTGAATCTAACCCCAAAATAAGCAAATTATATGCTTGTGTTACGGGTGTTAGTTACCGATACTAATACATAGAAATACTTACATAGATACCCGAGTAAATAAACATTAAGACCCTGAAATGCAGACATTTAATGTTCATAGCACAAATGCCTGCCCTCGTCGGGAGTCGAACTCGATTGGTCGATGTAGTTAGGTGTGTACGCTACCCAATCGACCAACGAGGCGGTCAACAGGAACCATAGAGTGTCGAGCAAGAAACCTTAAATATTAAATAATTGACCATCATGCCTTTATTTGTAATTTAGTTTTATATAACTAAATTTAAAAAGTACAATTATCGTACCTAAAATCGATTTAAAATGTATATATCTATCACATATCTGAATTTGTAAATTCATCATGATTTTGTCTTGTGTCTTTTAAACATAAAAAATAGAGAATATTTTTAAATGTTCCCTAGAAAGAGCAACGAGAATTCCCAGCTCCATTGGCGGAATCATTGATGCATGACAGTATTTTAAGTTTTAACAAACCTACTGTTTTCGTTTAATTTTAAAATTTCGTTCTGAATGCAGTACTAAAGACAATTATATCTTCGTTAAATAAAATGAAATAACACAGTGGCTTCCTGAAATATTTTAACTCTACATTTTGAAAACAAGAGCATTATTAAAATGTACAAACCTGATTGTATAACACGTAAATATTACAGATATAATGCCTTTTCATCCGACTTCAAAAAAGTTCTAGGTTTTATGTTAGACTTGTATTGTTTCATTTATCTTAATCAATTTGTTCGTTGCTATCCGTTTACAGATTATAAAAATTGAGTTTTCATTTGAAATTGTCTGCTTTCGAAGTCGATTCTGGATTTGATGAAGGAATACCAAGAAAATTGAAAAAAATACACTATTTTGTATATGCTTAGTCGATATATTAATGAAGTCGTAGTCAGTTTTTGCAGTTTTACGGGTATAAAGTTAGTAGGATAATTATGATGTAATAATATCTGAGCTACTATTTCAACCATCTCATTGACTGAGGAGTAAGCGCACACGTTTAACTCCACCAATCATCTGCGAGATCCAGAATCGATTCTCGACAGGGGCATTCATTTGGTTAATGTATGCTTTATAAAATTTTGTGTCATTTGTTTGTTTTCTGAGTCTGTCTGTTTCTAAAATCTTTTATTAATACTGATAACACAAGAAACTAATTTACTTCGTTGGTCCACATGTATAATAATTTATTCACACGTATTAGTTGTTCAAAGACATACATTTATTAAAATTAAAATATGTTCAAAAAATCATTGCAATGAAATTTCACAAGCACCAGGATCAGGCTTGAGATTTTACCGTTATACGTTATACTCATAGTGGATTTTCACTTTGTAAATAACTAAATACAATTCGCATAATTAGAGTAAGTTTAAAATTTTAGAAATACCCATTTTGCGTGGTCATCGCTTCACGTCTGAATGGATGTAAAAAAATTACTAATTCTTTTTTTTATTATTTATTGTCAGGAGAAGGTTCTTTTGGAAGGAAAAACCGGGAAATTGGAAAAATGAAACACATGGGATAAATAGATGTTAGTCCGGGCTTCTTTGCATAATAGACCATCTGCCTTCCTGCCAGGCAGCTCCTAAAAGGCGAGCTTTGGCTTACCGTCACTAACACCGTGATATTCTACTAGGTGGTAGAGTTTCGCAGCGACTCGTCCGGATTGGTACCACCACCTTACCTATTCCTGCTACCATTACGTCCAATGCTTGCCGCTGACGTATTCCAGTTTGGAGGGTAAGGTATCCGATAAACTTACTTTTGCTCGAGTCCTAATATTCCTCTGTAATATCGCCTCTGGTCTAGCGGTTCAGTTGTTGGACTTGACTGCGGTCCCGGGTTCGAATCCCGGGTCGGGCAACAAAAAGAAAATTGGGTTTTTCCAATTTTCTAATATAAAAAAATGTTGCTCGGGATAGGATATGTGCCCGGTTGGCGATAGGCTTGCCACCTATCACATTGTGGGACTTAGTATCTTCGGCTAGTCGTGGGTGCCCTGGTTGTGCCTCTGCCTACCTCTTCGGGGATATGGGCGTGAAGATACTTTATTTTTCCTAATATTCCGGCCTCTGAATGGCAACGCACCATTATCACCTTTGGTGTCTCTAGGCGACGTGAATTTCTTACCATCAAGAAATCCGTCTGCTTGTTTGTATTATTATTTTTTATGTCCATTATCATAAAAAAAAATAATATTAATTCTTTAATCCATAGAAACTGTAAGCAACTGTTAATATCGGCTAGTTATTTAATAAAAATGCTCCTTACGAGACACATCCATATTGTCTGGAGATATAAAGGATACAAAAACCTAAAGGTCTATGTTTGCAGACTGCGAAATCTTTCCAAATCGGAATACATCTTGTAAGACGTGACTAGGTCGAACTAATATAAGAATACCGGTTTATCCAGCCACAAAACGATACAATCTAATTAATATTCGGACCACGAATCTTAATAGGTAATTGGATTACAGTCATGTAGCGAAATTACCTAACCGAGTTACGAACAATGGTTCCGATATACGTGTTACACGGAGTAGCTTTACGGTAAATAGCATGTGTAGATTGGGTGGGCACTGCCAGTAAACTTACCTCATCGAGTACCATTATTTATGGGATAAGCTAGTGAATGAATATATTGCCCTTCTGATGGTATTAGACAACCGTGGCATAAAGATATCATAAATATTATAGGTGCGACACAGTGCAGTGGCTGAAGTGTAAGGCCTAATGTTGTAATGTTATTTTAGCTTATACTTTGCCAATACCTGGCCTATTTGAGAAGTGTGTAGGGTCACTTACACATACCTGGGTTAAGTTTAATAACGGGTTAAACTGTCAAATGTACATTAAATTATTCCTATGTTAGAAGCTAAAAAATTAAGCTAAGTATCTTCCCAAATTAGTAAAAGTTTTATGTATTTCTGTGATTAAAAAGATTATGACAAAGAAAATGTGAAAAAAATATAGTAACATTAGAAATAACAAAAGGGACCCAATATTAAAGGGAGTCAAAAACATAAAGATATTTATAAAATCAGTAAAAAAGTATTTTTACGCCCATGTCTCCGAAAGGGTTGGCAGAGGCACAACCAGGGCATCCACGATTAGCTGAATACACTAAGTTCCACAATGTGACAGGTGGCAAGCATATCGCCAACCGCCCACATATCCAATGCCGGGCAACGTTATTTTTATTAGAAAATGGAAAATATCCAGTTTCCAATTTCGACCCGAGGATCGAACCCGGGAACTCTAGAAGTCTAGTCTCATGCCAGACCGCTAGACCACACAGGCAAGGCTAGCAACATCTACATGTTTCAAGTATGTTACAAAGTGCAAGTCCACCGTACACCTTACATATGGGCCGGTACATAACTCTCTTTTTTTATGATACTGGAAGGCAAACCTGATGGTAAGAAATTCACACCGCCTAGAGACACCAAAGGTGGTAATAGTGCGTTGCCAGCCTGCGGCCGGGATGTAAAGCCTCGAGCAAAAGTAAGTTTACAGGCTAACTTACCCTCCGAACCGGAACACGTCATGACTAGGTAGGTAGGTAGGCAGGAATAGGTAAGGCGGTGGCACTAATCCGGCCGACTCGTTGCTGAACTCTACCACCTAGTCAGATGTCACGGTGTTAGTGACGGTGAACCTATGCTCGCCTTTTACGAGCTGCCTGGCAAGGAAGGCAGATGGTCTATTCTATAAATGAGCCCGGACCAACACGGAGCAGCGTCTTATTATAGCGGCAGGAATAGGTAAGGTGGCGGACCCATAAACCGAGAAGTTGCTGCAAAGCACTCGAATACCAATTGTTAGTAACTCTTTAACAACTTAGTCTTTTAACCTATGGTCTTATGTAACGAGCTGCAGGCGTAGATGCAGATTGTCAACAAGAGGACTCAGACAGACATTGAGAAAACATTATCTACAAAATGTTTTTAAATTTAAATGTTTTTCAATCAGACTACCCAGTGACCCATTATATCAACTTTTTACTCAAATGCAAGCGCGATATGTGAAACCAATTCAAAAATAAAAAATAATTGTGATATTATTTTTTCACGTATGAATGTATTTCGTAATAAAGATTAATGGAGATGTAAATGAAGGCAGTTTTTACTGATAGCGATTTTATTTTTATATCATTGACATGAAACTTAAAAAATGCTATAATTATAGACCGGGCAGGCACAGTAAAGGAATCAAATTCATCAAGTACCTATATGAGTTACTGTCAGGATAAGATCTCAAAACAAAAACCAACTTAAAATTGATCTAAATATAGTAAGATAAAAAATATGGGTAAACGCGCCTTGAGTTAAGAAACTAGCTTTAAACAAAATGTTATTGTATAAATCTTTGACCTGTATTCTTTTATTTTTGCTGTTGTTCTAGTCTAACTTATTTTTTGTTTGCCATTTGTAAATTCATAACGACGATATAAGTTTTTTACAAATATCACCTAGTGATAAAAAATATCATGATGCCCTCGGCCTTTAATACTTGCATCCTAATTTCTTATGGCAATGGTATTCCGGTATTCGATGAGGTAGTCTTAGTAATGGTGTCCGTCCGATCTATTGTATTTGTTAAGTTATGACTGTTATACTATAAATCAGTAATTGTATTATGTGTCTGTAATGAAGGATAATACGCTGATTGTTTGTTGGAGCATGCGCGACGTGTTTCGATCGGCAATCGATTACTATTGTTGAACTCTATTGTTGTGATTTGTGACATTTAAGTCATGTTTGTAATGGCAACATTTCAATGGATTTACAGAAATTCAATTATTGTTCCAACATGGAGGTGAAACGTTATTGTTAAATAAACTTAATAAATGAGTGTGTATAATTTTTCACATTGTGAAAAACCTATAGAATTATGAATGTTATACGTCAGTCGCTGTTATGTGTCTACTGTGTAAGGCTTTATGTGCAAGTTTACCGGCTTAAGTACCCTCAAGATGTGAACATGAAAGTGCAAAAAAAACTCATTATGGCAACAAAATAGGTAAGGCTGTGGATCCCAACCCGAGCAAATTGCTGCACGGCACACTACCTCCAGCGCTCCAGTAGTCTTTTTGGTAATGACCCATTTAACTTATGCTTGTCTCTTACTACCATGCAAGGTTTCTTGTGCACAGAAGACCTTGACTAAGACTAGACTTTTTTAAATGTCAAATAATTTTCAAAGAACTTATTTCAGTCAGTTTTTTAACTATATCCCATCACAATCGATTAAAAATATTATTAACTCAAGCCCAATAACATGTAAGCGTTAGTAAAAGCTAACTCAGATTAAAATGGTTAACCTAGTAATGTGAAAGTGTCTCTAAAGCCCAGTTCCTATAACCGACGAACCGTTATCCATTAGTAGAACCAGTGGTTGTTTATCTAAAAATAAATTACTCATAATTACACAAAATTATTCGAGTTATCAATAGACAACGAACGACATTGTTAGATTGTTTACTATAAGTACAAAAAACTACTGTTCGTAAACAAAAATGCCTAGTTTCTTGAATATAAGAACCGAACATAAGTCGTTTAATATACTACAGTTTATTTGATAAACATTATCCTTAAATACTTTTTAGATGTACGTTATCTTTCTCTAATTGAATAAAAATCAAAGAGATGGGAGATTCTAGAAGTAGGACCTATGGACCAACTAGGACCTAAAATGTGTATGGGTTTAAACTGACACATTCCCCGGCATACATTAAACGTCTTTTGAAGAGATGCGTTAAAACTAATCATCACTCAACATGCTTTGAATCTTCCTATTACTTGCGTTGAATGAAAATAGCTTTAACTAAAAACAAATTTAGTAATTGCACAGATTTTGATTGAAAAGATTGAAGGAACATTATTTTTCGTTAACACAATATAATACTCGTATATTAGCCTACAAATATATTTTAGAATAATAATTGTACTTGTTTTATTTTTACATACCTGATTATTATATTGTTATTTATTTGTATATCTATAGGTAATTGTGTTTGTACATGATGCCTTCCATTTTATTTTCACAGCTTCATTTTTTTTGGGTTGGGTAGAAAAAAATTCAGTTGGCTTGCCTTTTATGCATTTTTACTTCTCCTATATTTTGTAGTTTTTGGTTTTTTTGTGTGCAATTAAGTATTAAATAATAATAATCATTACATTAAAATTACCATAATATCTTGAAATTTCTAAATCAGTCAAACAGTCAACTACTAACTTATATGACACGGACAAATTATTTGCTTTAAGATACATCAAATGCCGTTAAACTGACATACTCGAGCTTCATAATGTATATCTTAAGTCACCGAGGTTACGTTGATATAACTAATTAAGTATTCCTGATATAAACTATTCATTTCTCAAATATATTAAGCTGAAAGCATTTTGACATCGAAACCCATTAGTTATACCAAATGACGCACTTGTTTGACTGTCGTCAACAGAGTGTAAGCACTCCTTTAATTCCAGTAATAGTAAGATGGCTTTACATAATCCGGTTAATTAGTTAACAAGTTGATTATATTTACAACCAATAAATGGTTAGTATAAGAATATTATTAGGCTATTACGTGTAATATTTGTACACTAATTAACAAAAAGATCCTTAATACTTTGATATACGAGAAATAAATGGTTATAGTAATATTTATACCTTTTTAATGAACCACAACAAAAAGAAAATTGGTTTTTTCCAATTTTCTACTAAAAAAAATATTGCTCGATATTGGAAATGTGACCGGTTGGCGATAGGCTTGCCATCTATGACATTATGGGACTTGTTATCTTCGGGTAGTCGTGGGTGCCCTAGTTTTGCCTCTGCCTACCTCTTCGGGGATATGGGCGTGAAGATACTTTTAATGAACCTATCGCCTCTGTGGTCAAGCGGTTCGAGGGTTGGACTTGTTTTCTTGAGGTTCCGAGTTCGATCCCCGGGTCGGGCAACAAAAAAAAATTAGAAATTGTGCATTTTTTAATTTCTTATAAAGATAATTACTTGCCTGGAATTGCATATGTGCCCGGTTGGCGATAGCCTTGCCGCCTATCACATTGTGGGATTTCGTGTCACAAAGGGTGCCCTGGTTGTGCCTCTGCCCACATCTATGGGGATACGGGCGTGAAGATACTTTTTTTTAATAAATAATATAGTGAATACGCACGCTTATCGGTTGTGACTAGTCCTTGGCCTCTACGTGTTATAGAAGTTGTAGGTCTTGAGGCTGGTTTGTGAGGAGTAAAGTGCAAGTCTACCGTCTGCCCTACTTTTCGGAGTTCCAGTGAATTGATTAACATTACGGTGACAGAAATAGGTAAGGCGCAAGATACGTAGGTATAGAAGAATAATGCAGACCCTTCCGACTTCCTTCACAGTCATTTTTCTTTTCATACAAACACTATCCGAGGGTGGTGTCGAGTTTCCGAAACCGGTGTGTTTGTATGAAAAGGGTTATGAATGTGAAGGAAGCAAGACAGGTTTGTCAGGATCGTGAGGTCTGGCACTCGATACTCTCTGCCTACCCCGTAAGGGACTTGGCGTGAAGATGTGTATGTATGTATGTATGTATACAAACACTTCGATTTCAAAGATTCTTGACTGTTGACATGAAAAAAAAATATTTATCATACTGTCATACTTTGATTTAGAAACTTACAACAAATTGGTTCCCGTTTGCAAGCGAATAGGTCCAATTTAATTTCGTATACTTTAATTACTCGTATTTTATAATACTTTATAATACTGGAAAGCAAGTGAGCAGACGGATTTCCTGATGGTAAGAAATTCAAAGGTGGTAATGGTGCGCTGCCAACCTGAGGCCAGACCCGATTATGAAATATCAAATCGAATTGAACCTTGCCGTCGGAATGTGACGATTCCATCGCTTCCTGGTGCTAGCCTAGTAATTAAGGTAAGTAAGTAAGTACGTAAGTATCTTCACGCCCATATCCCTGTAGAGGTAGGCAGAGGTACAACCAGGGCACCCACGACTAGCCGAAGACACTAAGTCCCACAATGTGATAGGTGGCAAGCCTATCTCCAACCGGGCACATTTCCAATCCCGAGCAACATTTTTTTATGAGAAAATTGGAAAATCCAAATTTTCTTTTTGTTGCCCGACCCGGGTTGAACCCGGGACCTCATGCAGTCAAGTCCAACGCCTGAACCGCTAGACCACAGAGGCGATTAAGGTAAAGTAATTAAGGTGATGCTTCTAATACAGTCAGTTTCAATACAGTCATAAATAGATGATAGAGAGTCAACCATTGCGTTACCTATCCTAACGCCATAGCATCAGCGTTGGAAAGTAAGATAGTGATGAATGGTAATAGAGGTAAGCGTTAGACCAGTACACGATGTTTAATATCCCAACTTTAAGGTAGCAACATTGTTCGCTATGTCTATTGTCGGCTGCATAATGGCTATTTGTATAAAAATGTATCTCTATTTTGCTTGGCCATCGCATCACGAGTGAACAGATAAAAAAATTTGAGCTAATTCTATTTTTGTTGTGTTATTAATTGTCAGAATAAGGTTCTTTTTAATCACGAATAGAATAACAAGGATGTTATAAGAGTGACGTGTCTGTGTTTATTTTTCTGTGGCATTATAACTTTACAACGGATGGGCATATTCGAAGCAGATTTTTGAAGTGAAAACTTCTTAAGCGGCGTTGCGCTCTTTTTTTGGAATGGGTAAAAACTTCTAAACTTGCGTCAGATCGTCAGAACGTAAGACGGCGCTGCGCATGCAAGAATAAAAGCGCGCGAGATCTAAATAAAACTTAGATTCATTGCTGTTTTTGTATGTCTTAAATATTTCCGAAGAGTATATGATGTGCAATGGATAATACGCCGCAATATACCTACCATTACATTCTCACGGATAGCAGATACGTATAATATCAACAGACATTTCTCTATTTGTTCCATCTTGAAATTAAGTTTTATGTGTAGACGAGCAATGTTCGTTGTACAGATAATATGACGACGCTCCTAACCGTCACGTGGTCTTACTTTAGCGAGTTATGATCAAGCCAAACGTAGGTTATTGATATGAAAATAATATTTGTGCATAAATGATAGTACTTTATACATAAATGATAGTAAATTATTCCCTAACCATTCCAAAATATCAAAAAGGCACAACGTTAATATTCAAGTTTACACTTCTGTCGGCACTCCCGGAGTGCAACCCGTGTTTTTTTAAGTTGGAAAGTTGACGCAATGTGATGGTTTTTGCTGGCTTTGGCGTTGCAAAAAATGTAGGTTTGGATAAATCTTATTTTAAAGACTAGTATAATGAAAGAAGCAAATTATAAGTTTCGTGGAACATTTAAAAATTTAAGAATTACATATAAATACAGTACAAAGTCTTTCGGGACAGCCAGTCTAATACCATAAAAAAGTCGCTTAAAATCAATAGCAATACACATGCCTAAAACTTGTTTTAGTAGTAATTAACCAGTATCAGAAGTACAATAAAAGATAATGAGAAATATATTCGGGTTAATTGTCCCAGCATGAATGTGCCATGAAAAATAATTACCCCTATATCACCTACGCCTTAGTAACCTTCACATTATATACTGGTAATACAGATCGTATCAAACAAAATAACCCCAAACACTAGCCTCAACTGTAGCTTTGGACGTGTATTTTTATAACTTAATTAACGACACTTTGAATACTTTTATTGTAGTTATATGATGGTGCAGTAAAAATAGCAGTTTGAAATATATTTAAGAGGCACGCATATTATAATTGTACTTTTTTTAATGGGATTAGAAAGCAAGCAAAGTTATGGTTTTCGCAAAAATACACAGCTGCTAATGTGCGTTGCCAACCGAGTAAATCAACCGAACTATTACATAAAACATGACAGCCGTGAAAAATTATGTAATGGCAAGAAAATGTTGACCTGTTTTATCAGTCTGATAGACTTACGTAGTGGATAATCCATTTATAGCTGTGATTACTCATACCTCATAAAAAGCGAGCAAGTATAAGAATCTACACATGTTTATTATCTACAAGCCGATCCGGCGAACTTCGTATCTCTTCACATTAATAGCTACTAATGTTATCTGTGGCGCTCTTTGGAGTAACCCTATGTCCAGCAGTGGACGTCCTCCAGCTGATGATGATGTTGAAATGTCAAAGTATTTCCTATTTTCCCTGCAATGTTCCTGTTTTTTTGTTCATAAGACCCTTCTCCTGACTATAACTAGAACAACTAAAAAGAAATAGGATTATTTTCTATCCATTCAGGCGTGATGATACGACCACGCGAAATGGAGATTCATATCTAGTATTATAAAGATTATATAAAATGAATCCCTTTTCTCAGAGATCGCATTTCGCAAGAACGGATGGAACGATTTTTCAAGTTTTTTTATGTTAAATATTATTCCAAAAAATGTAACTTTAGTCGGATTTGTTTAATTAACTAGTTATTATTATAATATAATCTTAAATTTAATAGTTAAAATAATAAAATTATAAAGCTTTTAAACCATATTAACTCGTAGCGTTGAGAAAATATTTAACTTGGTCACTATATACTTTTTCTTACATCTTTATTAACTTTCCAACAGAGTTTTGAGATGGTAGTGAACAATTAGAGATTAACCTGTTTCATGTTTGAAGACAGTAATGTACAGTCTCCTATGAGATTATTCATATAACCCGATTGGTTCCATTGGATTGGTACCACCGCCATATCTATTCCTGCCGCCATAACGTCAGTGCTTGCCGTTGATGTGTTCTGGTTCGGAGGATAAGGTAGCCAGTATACTTGTCTTTGCTCGAGACCTAACATCCCGGCCAGGTTAGCAACGCACCAATACCACTTTTAGTGTCTATAGGCTGTGTGAATTACTTGCTATCCGGAAATCCGCCTGCTTGTTTGCCTTCCAATGCCATAAAAAAAACAACATTATCAAAGTTCAATTCCCAAATGTCCTGCTCAGGAGATATTGGTTATTATTCTGTTGAGCATGTTCTTCTAGCGCAAGTAAAAGAGTTTAGGGTTTTCAGATTAGTTTGTACTCGCTATTTCTATAGAGGTTTTATAATATGTACTTTATAATGTTTTGGTTAAAAGCCTCAAAAGTTAGTATATCCTGACTAATTTGTCACATTTTATTCGCACTTCACTTCTTAATTCCTGAGTTTGATCCCAGGATCGGGAAACAAAAAAAAAAAATACAAAGTATGTATTTTAAATTTTTCAATAAAATTAACGTTGCCCAGGATTGCAAATGTGCTCGGTGGGCGAAGGACTTGCCACCTAACACTTTGTGGGACTTAAAGAGTCTTCAGCAAATCTCTTTGTCAAGGTATATGGCCGTGAAGATAATTCTTTATTTTCTTATTGAATTGGAATAATATATGTTTGAAATAAGTTTAGAAGACGTGTGTCAGAATAGACACCATTCGTATCTCGCACTAAAATGAGCCACTATGAAGATATGAAAAAAGTTAAAATTACCTTATTTGGTTTTTACAAACCAATAAAATTTATCAATGTTTTCTATAAATTCTAAAGAAAGAAAAAATTTCGCCCCAGACAGGATTTGAACCTGTAACCTTTCGTCTCAAGCCGACGAATGCTCTAACCAATTGAGCTACTGAGGATTCAAGTCCCGTGGCGAAATATTTAATTCCTGTCTAACCCGTTAACGCGGGTAGTTATGTCCTATAGATACTCAATTCTAAGTACCCGCCAAATGAGTTCATCATTACAGATGAAACTTACATTTTAGAATGGCCATAACTTTCGTTTCTCGCAACGTATTTTTATTTTAGCACTTGCCCTGTGCTTAGATAGATTTCTATAAATTTTAAAGAAAGAAAAAATTTCGCCCCAGACAGTATTTGAACCTGTAACCTTTCGTCTCAGTGTTTAGTGCTGCACACTATTGGTTCTTCTGTATTTTTTATGGGTGGCAAGCCATCTGCTTTTATTTTATTGCAATACACATAAACAATTCCGGGCAACGTTTCTTTTATTGGAAACTTGAAAGTACACATTTCCTAATTTTTTGTTTCCCGGCCTAGGGATCTAACCCAGGAACTCCAGAAGTCAAGTCCGGATAATTTAGATGAGTTAAGTTAGTCAAGAGTTACGATATACTAACTTGTGAGGCTGATAACCAACATATTCTGAGGTATATAAAACATATAATAGGCATATAAAATGCTATAGAAATATCGAGTACAAACTAATCTGAAAACCCTAAACTCTAGTACTTGCGCTAGAAGAAGATGCACTGCAAAACAATAACCAATACCTTCCGATCAGGTTCATTCGGGAATTGAACTTTGATAAAGTTCCTACGTTAAAACGTTCGTTCAATATCGACTGTATGTGTTGTAATAATTTACTATTAATTTCTATTTTTTTCATTGCCCGATCTGGGAATCGAATCCTGGACCTCAAGAAGTCAAATCCGATACCGGACCGCTAAACCACAGAGGATCTTTCGTTTTATTTTTATTATTCCAAATCAGACAAGGGTTAAACCTATTCACCGTAAAACGTTCTTAAATCTCCCGTTTAACTTCCAATTCGATCATTTAAGTAAATGTTTGCGTAGCTAAAAATCACAGGGAAAATAAAATTATTTATCGCTTTCGATTTCGCCGAACCCGATTTTCTTTGACGTATAAGAGTTTACGGTTGGACGTGTCCCGATATTACCTTGTACTAATTCGTTGCTTAGGTTTTCCGCAGGGAACGACCCAATTCAGGGGCAATGTGGGTTTGTTTAATTATTTCATACAAGAGACCGTGATCAGAATGAATGATTATTTATTTATTAGGGATCTATCTAAAGTCTGTGTTGTTGTAGGTATAACTAACTTGATTTATTAGGTCCTTGGGATTTTAATACCCTTTTCAATTACGTAATATATAACGTAATAGTAGGTATGGTAGGTATTTTTAATTGAATTGGAAAATGAGAAGGTTATATATTCGATTGTAATTTATAATTTTTAATGTCGATCGATTTCTCAATCATTTCTAAACTGATTTTAAAAATCTTTGTTTCATTTGAAAGAGTGTACTTTTGAGTTGATTGCCTAGTGCAGATTTAGTAATTTGGATCTAATGATGGAAACTCACGAAAATCATAGAAAATACTTAAATTTTGTATACCTAGGTGACTTGTAGAAGTCGAAATCGGTTTTAACAGTTTTTTTATAGACTATAAATAATGATATATTTCAAATATAGTTTCAGATTTGTGTGGGATCACTATGTAAATAAGCAGGCGAACTTTTTAATTCCAAGAAATTCAGACTAAAGCAAACCGTCAATAGATTCTAAAAACGTTGATGTTTCCAATATACGGTGAACACGGTGGATGCTGTTGGGATACAATGGGTGAATGTTTTTTATGTGAGATAATATAAAATAAGCTCAGGAATCTCCTGGTGGTAAGAGAAAATCGGGACCTATATGTCTATAGACGTAATAGGTGCTTCGCTGTGCTTTGCTGGGATGCCAATTGTGTAAATTTCCTGACAGGATGATGATGATCATAACAGTGTCATGGTGGTGCCAAGAACAGTTAAGACGGTGGATCCCTACCCGGGCTAGATGCTGCATAACACTCTACCACCAATGCTGTTATTGGTAAAGATCCATTTAACTTATTAACATTGTATTAAGATTTTAGCTAACAATACTATATATAACAATACATAGAAATGCTTATAGAAACCAGAATAAATTTAATAACCATCCAGACCCAGAAATGTTGATATCTAAACGTACATCAAACAAATGTCTGGCCCCTTCGGGAATCGAACCCCACCCTCACGGTTAGTCAGTGGAGTTATTGTGTATTAACGGAATATTGCGGGATTTTGGAGAATTTTGAAATAATGGAGATAATGGATTTTGCAATATAAATAAAGTGGATTATAGATAGACATACAGTATATTATGAAGAGTACAGTTAGAATAGACGAACCAATGATCGCCAAACTTGTATTCCCAAATGTTCCCGTAAGGTGATCAAAATTTCCAATAAAGGCTCAGTAGGTATAATCCCAAAATCCAATAAAAATTTCGTTTCGACAGATCCTAAGTGAAAACTTTTTGCAATCCCTCGAACAATATAAGTTTTATTCCTCCAAGTGGTATAAATTCTTCTTATTGGTAAAGATCGATTTAACTTTTTAACATTGTATTAAGGTTGTTAGTCAACAATACTAATACGTAGAAGCGCTTACAGAAACCTGAATAAATTTAACAAGCATCCAGGCCCAGAAATGTTGACATCTAAATGTACATCATACAAATGTCTGGCCCCTTCGGAAACTGAACCCCAGCCTCACGGTTAGTCAATGGAGTTATTGTGTATTAACGGAATATTGCGGGATTTTAGAGAATTTTTAAATAACGGAGATAATGGATTTTGCAATATAAATAAAGTGGATTATGGATAGACATACAGTATATCAAGATTACAGTTAGAATAGACGTGTCAATGAATGTCAAACTAGATTGTATTCCCAAGGTGATCAAAATTTCCAATAAAGGTTCAGTAGGTATAATCCCAAAATCCAATAAAAATTTCGTTTCGACAGATCCTAAGTGAAAACTTTTTGCAATACCTCGAACAATATAAGTTTTATTCCTCCAAGTGGTATAAATTCCCAACACAAAGTATCTCTAACATCTTTATTGCTTTTCATAAAAGTCCCTGTTTAACCAATAGGTTTCTCAGCAGGCTTTAGAAAATTCGGCTTCTTCATTTTACCGCTCCACGTTTTATGTCGAATCCTCGCTTTTTGTTAAAGATCAGATTTGAAACACTATTTCCTTTTAACTCAGTACGAATTTAATAGAAAGACCGTTTGTGTTGAAGAATATTTTTATTTAAATGTACATTTATAAATAATAATCTCATGACTTTATTTAATTTTCTTAGGCAAAATATTTTTTTTTGGATCATGGATGTTGGTGTCATATAATGGACACAACGATTTTAATTTAAAGATATCTTCAACGAAATAAAAAAAAAACCCTTTGGCGAAACCAATACTCAACTATCCCCTAACCATCGTATTAGTAAAAATGGACTAACGTAGTAAAATTTGGTTAATATTATAGTCTGATACACTGTTTGTAATAAATACTTTAATACCAAACTTGCAGGTAGGCAGGTACCTTGGAGTATTTTACTCCGTAGTTATTAATAATACTGTTATGATTTTAAATAATTCACTAAATTTACATTGTAAATAAAATTATCAATCTCTCTATCTCTTTAAATTATTCACTACATCTCATTCACGTTATCAATAAAATAATTAATCTATCACTTTTATTTATTCAATTCATTTCATTTATGTTATCAATAACATATTTTGTATGTATATTTGATGGCTTTTGAATCAGGCTATTCACCGACTGAGTGACCTATTTCAACAACTTTTATTCATATTAAAGTGTGATATGTAAACCCACTTCACAATAAAATAATATTCTTATTAACATATTAATGTATTTTGTACTAAAAAAAGTAGTATCTTCATGCCCATATCCCCGAAGAGGTAGGCAGAGGTACAACCAGGGTACCCACGATTAGCTGAAGACACTAAGTCCCACAATGTGATAGGTTGCAAGCCTATCGCCAACCAGGCACACATCCAATCCCGAGCAACTTTTTTTTATTAGAAAATTGGAAAAATCACACTTCTTCTGTTGCTCAACTCCGGGTTGATCGAACCGAACCCGGGACCTCATGAAGTTAAGTCCAACACCTGGACCGCTAGATTTTTAAGATCGGTTCAAAAATTACATCGAAAAGAATAAGAGTCAAAAATATAACCTCATTCTTTTTTCGGCGAATACCAATAATTAAGCGATTAGAGAAATGCCTGTCCACGTTGGGAATCGAACCCGAGGCTAGCTAGACGTATACGCTAGCCCCTAGCCAACGAGGCGGTCATATAACAGAGAAATATTAAAATGTAACGCTAACATAAAAAAATATAAGAATGATCGCCTCTGTGGTCTAACGGTCCAGGTGTCAAACAAAACAAAACAAAAGGGCAACAAAAAGAAAATGGGGTTTTTCCAATTTTCTAATTAAAAAAAATGTTGATCGGGATTGGAAATGTGCCCGGTTGGCGATAGGCTTGCAACCTATCACATTGTGGGACTTAGCGTCTTCAGCTAATCGTGGGTACCGTGGTAGTGCCTCTGCCTACCTCTTCGGGGAGATGGGCGTGAAGATACTAACATAAATATAAAATTTTAAATATAAGAATGGCAGCAGAAAAATCATTAGGCTGAAGGAATGTAGGTCAAAGTTTTCCACAATTAATCGATTATTGCTATAAAAAGTGGACATATTGATACTCTTAAATTTCTTAAATACTTATCTTCACCCTGTTAGTCTGGGTCCGCTGGTTAGAATAAACTATCTTCCTCTTTGCCAGGCAGTTTGTAAGAGGCGAGAACAATTTAAATTAGTCATTATTGACGAGGACAAAATGGGTTCACTTACTTATTCCTGCCGCCATAACGACACTGTCATGTTCCGGTTTGGAGGGTAGGGTAGTCGGAAGATTTACCCGGGACAGCGACGCACCCATAACATCTATGGTGTCTTTAGGACATGGTTATCTCTTACCGGAGAGCCGAGCGCTCGTTCGCTGACTTTTAACATAAAAATGAATAAATAATATTCTTAAATCAGTCGGACAAACGAAATTGCCAACATGGGGCATAGTCGACTATATTTTAGGAAAAAATGTAGTCGACGGTGCCTTTTCGTGCCTTTTTTATCAAGATTTATAGTATACATAAATTTTTATGCTGTAAGTGTTCTGTTATTTACTTTTTACCCTCTGACGAAAAAATACAGGTGTCATAAGTTTGACGTATCTGTATGACATCATAACTTTTACCAAAACTGATCCATCCACTCAAACATGATGCGAAGACCACGGGAAATAGGGATTCATTTTTATGTACTATTGATTATTATTTTTAATTTTTGGTTGTAGGTAAAAAGCTTTTAATGTAAATTAATTATTTTATATTATTTAAAAACACGTTTTAAAAGTGAATTCATGTCAATCTATATGAAACCAGCTGTCCCGACAAACTTCGATCGACCCATTTTATTTGTATGGGAAAATTTAAAATATTATTTTCCCTAGTTTCGTAGCAGTTTTTCCCTTATCTTCTAAACCTTATCTCAAATAATTCAAAACCATAAATAGCCAAATAAGTCCAGCTGTTCTCGAGTTATAGCGTGACTAACAAACAGCAACTGATTTTTATATATAAGAGATAAAGAATTTTTGACTTGTGATTTTATGGTTTTAATAATATGGAAAAAGAGACAGAATTCGTGAAAGAAATACACTTTGTAACGACTCATGGCTTTGTTGTGTTGCCAATATGCTTGTTTGTATTATGCCTCTTTTATTAAAGTTTATCGCGTACATTACTCACTTGAGCACAACACAACAATGACAGGAGCTAACGTTATAGCGAGATAAAAAGGCAAATGATACCAATCCGGGCGAATCTTTACCAATACAATTTGAATTCATATAAAGTAAGTATCTTCACGCCCATATCCCCGAAGAGCTAGGCAGAGGCACAACCCACGAGTAGCCGAAGACACTAAGTCCCACAATGTGATAGGTAGCAAGCCTTTCGCCAACCGGGCATATATCCAACCCTGAGCAACACTTTTTTTTATTAGAAAATTGAAAAAACCAAATTTTCTTATTGCTTTTCGGCCCGGTAATCGAACCCGGGACCTCATGCAGTCAAGTCCAACACCTGGACTGCTACACCACAGAGGCGATTTCACTCATTGACATATGAATTCATATAGTTTTTTAAAATAAACTATATATGAATGTGTACAGTTTCTATAAACAAACTGTGTATTACCTATCTATATTTTGTGTCTATATGAACAAATTATGAACAAAGTTGACGAGGACCTTTATCACAAATCGCAATATGTATTTTATAGGTGTCGTAAATCCAAAAGCGTGGCTTTTTAACGTTTGCCTACGAGCACTCGGCCGACTTTTATGAGATTTGTCGTTAGGAATTTTATGTCATCGGATGAGCCCTTTGATTTAATACCATTCTATTTCAAATCGGTAATATTTTTATTCATCAAATATTTGGACATTTCCTTGAAATATATCAACTTTACTTTACTTTTTTTTTCAAACAAGCAGATGGATTACCTGATGGTAAGCAATTCATGCTACCTAAAGATACCAAAGGTGGTAATGGTGCGTTGCCAACCTGAGGCCGGGATGTTAGGCCTCGAGCAAAAGTTTACCGACTACCTTATCCTCCGAACCGAAACACGTCAACCAAGCACTGACTTTATGGCGGCAGGAATAGATAAGGCGGTGGTATAAATCCACTTATGCCATGCTGTTTATATATTATAATCATGTTTATTCAAGTAAGTTATTATAGAAAAAACGAGGATGCGAAGAAAAAGCTTTTTTAGTACGTCTTGTAAGCTTCGCAAAAGCTAACATTTGAAGTGCAAGATATACAATAGTCAGAGCACCGTTTCCGAGGTTAACGGTAGACGCTCGCGGCCGACATCTCTTATAAGCGGAAACGACAAAATACACGTTCATAGTTAGAGTATTGTCGCAGCGTAACGCTTTATAACCACGTGCGTTCGTTGCGATAAGTGAGAAAAAACTTGCATCTTTATAAGTTTAGACTATAATAGAATTCGCAGCCATTTATCTTTACAATAATTGCTTGAGATATTTGTGATTAATCTTTATATTTAATTTTAAAAAGTTTCAAAATTTTAAATTAAGAATTTGTAAAAACTTATCTGCAAGTTTTATTTAATTCAAGGCTTATAATCTATAATAAAGCTCAAATTTAAGTGAAGTTTAATATATTTTTTTGATTTTAATAGAACTTAGCTTCTGATATTTAAAATCTGACATTATTATTTTAGAGTAAACTTCCTATCACAACCATAGCATATTCCAAATTTAGGGTTTATATAGAGGATGATTAAAATGTTAATTTTTTTTACTATATTAGTAAATGTAACATATAATTATGCTCTAACAGCCGTCATTTTATAATTTTCTGTCAAAATGTTGGTCTAGATTGAAGTGAGAAAACCGATCCAAAATATGGAGCTAAATAATTTGGTTTATAAGAAAAAAATGGAGAAAATAAATTCGTGTTTAATTCGAACCACGTTTTACATAGATGTTTTAAAGAAGAAATTCACGGTGGCTACTTTGTAGACGGGTTGTGTTACCCTAAAACTTTTTCGCAGTACACCTTTTGATATTCAATATATTGAAGCAAGGCTATCCTTTGATGAGATGTTTTATGCAAAAAACGGTGAGCGCCTTTAGCGGGGCGCGAATAACCGTTCAAAAGTGAGGACATTAGTATTCCTTGCAAACTGTACGGCGGTCTACTTTTAGGGGAATAAAAAATCAATGTTTATTCTTACCGTATGCGATTTGAATGCTAATCATGGCCAGTTAATTGCTTTGTTTTGGTGAAGATGTATATTGAAATGAAAATGTATAAATTGCAGTGGATTAATTGAATTAGTGTAATTAACTGAATTAATTGAGTAATAAGCTGAAACAGTTGAGTAATTAAGTTAAATAGTTGAGTAAACGTGAAATAATTGAGTTACTAATTTATGTAATTATTACTCAAGCAGTTAGAATATACGGATAACTACGTCAACGGATTGATTTTAGAGCACGCCATCATTGTTTTCGCTATAATATTCCTGTCTGAGTATAAAAATGCTTACTTTACATTATTTAGAATAGTGTAGATCATAAGTATTTATTTTACTTGGATCTTACGCAGATTTAGGAGATGTTAAATAAATAAGTTGATTATTTAATATGTCTAGATCTTTGCTTTTAACATAATATACAATGACAAATAAGTTAGTATGTTTGTATTAACAACAATAATAGCAATGATATCAATAACAATTAACAACGATATCCACGGAAACTCATACATATCTTTAAGACTCCTGATGTAGTCACAAAGTATTGAATGCTAAGTGTCACAATCCTTGTAGGTATGCTTAGCTTCCTTAACATTTATTACTCTTTTTTTTTACACAAAAGTCGATTACGGATGCTCATAATATCACTCTTGGTTATAATCAGATAGATTTAATCATGAGATTTAACCTAGATCTCCCCGAATACTTACATCGATGGTACTCAACGAGTTTTCTCAATATTGTAATTTACGTTACGACCGACACTTGGCTATAACAGGCATATTAAAATCTAAGTCAACACCTGAACGCGCTCTCAGACAATAAATAACATCGTATCTAAAGGAACTAGAAAATATATTGCTCATTTTTACCCTAGGGCATGAATTGTATGAATTTCAAACACCTTCGGAGGAATATTTTCTCACAACTGATACAGTTCTGATAAAGTTATTAATAATAAATATATTTAGTTACTGATATGCGATATTGTTGTGTGTTCTGTTTTGTATTTTTAAATATTAATTAAGGTACCATTACGTTTTTATTATTTAGCATAGAAACAGACTTTGGAAATGGAAATAGACTACTTCTTATATGGATGTCTTAGGAGATTTTCGTTTTATTCATTTCAATTTTTAATATGTATTCACATATTTGTATATTTATCTGTTTACATAAAAATGAATCTATGTTTTCCTTGGTCATCTCACCAGTGGACGTAACGATGCCACTAATTCTTTGTTGTAATGTTAATTGTCAGGGAAGGGTTAATTATGAAAGAAAAAACAAAGTAAGCTTAGCAACATTCGAATATTTAAGAAAATTTAATATAAATTTAAAACAACACATAAAAGACGACCTTAATGCATTTAGCATTTTCTATCAGTCAAGCTTTGGGCAAACAGAAAAAAACTTTAATATGCGGACAAAATCGCGTATAGTGTCTAGTACCTACTTAATAAGATAATATTAAATTTAAAAAAATAAATAAACCAAAAATCAAAACAAGTCATGAAGGCAACTAAAAAAAGTGATTACTTAAAACTATATCTATCATGAATAAAAAAATAAGATTTGTTGACTCGATTCCCGTCTATTTCTAAAATAATCATAAAATTTCAAAAAAATCGCATCGGAATTAGTACATTCGTTAGAGTGTATGATGCCACAGACAAGCACACACACCAAATACGTGAAAATTTCAACACCTGTCTTTCTCCGTCAAGCGTTAAAAATTAAATTTTGCCGTCAATATTTTCACCTAAAAAAATCACTGTCCCATTATCGCGTAAATAAAAACGTATTTAACGCAATCAGTCTTTCTAAACATATTTCGAAAGTAATGACGATAACAGCCTCTAACTCTGTGTTTATATAATTAGTCTCTCAAAAGGCTATATGTCCAGTAGCGACTCGAACGCTAAGCTGACTGTGAATTTTAAATCGTTTTTAATAGCAAGCCGTATGCGGCACATAACGTCAAAGCTCGCTCGCCCTACTCTACTATTTGATTACCCGGTTCCATGTTTTTGGGGGTTCTAAAACCATAACTTCTGCGAGCGACGTGCAGAGGTTCTTTTATGTATTAAATTCGTAATTAAGTTCCAAATTGTTAACATTTCGAGACTGTTCGCGAGAGATACGAACATAAATATTGTATTTACAAAAGCACCCTTGATATTGAGGCGCGTTGGTGTCGAGTTGAATTTAATTAACTTTGTTAACTTCTAAACACTTAGCGTCTCTGATACTCTAGTACTTCGTTCGGCAAATAGGCCTGTATGTGACAGTGGGTGTCAAACTTCTCTCTTTACAAAAGTTATGTAAGCAACAATGATTAAGGCGACGAAATAAATGGTTAGACGGGGTCCCGCAATGCGGGGTTATCACATGTTCATTTCTCATTGTCTGCTACCTCAAGCGGCTGTAACTTTAAAGCCATGCCACTAGTGCAGTTTAATGCATATTATAACGGGGTAAGAACCCGAAATGGGCTGGGGGAAGGATAATGTGGCTACAGACGTGGCTCGGGCGAACTCTTCATTGAAAGAGTAAACTCTCCTTTTTCACGGGATGCTTAGGGCGCTTTGTGAAGCCGGAACTACGCAAAAGTTTTAAAAGCAAAAGTTAATTGTAAGTTGTGCGTAATAGGTTTTGAAATTGATAAATACGAAATAGAAATAGTAACAAAATTTAACGCCTTTTTTGTTTTAGCACTTGCCTTGTGCTTGGGTTAAATTTATTTAAATTTTAAAGAAAAAAATAAGAAAGAGAAATTAAGATATGGTAAAAGTTGAAATCCTGTCTGGGTTTTTCCTTAAAATTTTTGTTTCCTTAAAATTTATAGAAATTTAATCCAGCCACAGGGCAAGTGCTAAAATAAAAACAACTTGAGAGGAGCGAAAGTTATGGCCATTTTGAATGTGAATGTCATCAGTAATATAACGATGAACTCATTTAGCAGGTACTCAGAACAGTGTATCTATAGAAAACAACTACCCGTGTTAACGGGAAAGAAAGGAATGAAAAATTTCCCTTCGGGACTTGAATCCTCAGTAGCTCAAATTAGAGCATTCGTCGGCTTGAGACGAAAGCGTACAGGTTCAAAACCTGTCTGGGGCAAATTTGTTTATTTCTTTAAAGTTAATACAAACAAAGTATAAGATATAAGTAAGTACTCGTATATACTAAGGGTTGATTTCACCAATCACAATAAAAACTATCACTATCATAAAAGTTCAATTATCGGTAGCTAACCCGTTTAGATGCTACTGCAAGTACTTTTTTGAAATTAAGAATATTCTTATCGCCATCCCCTGGGAATCACACTTAATTGCAGTAAAAAAATATGTAAAATTAAATAAACTTGTTTGACAATAAAACAAATATGACTGATACTCTCGACTAGTAACTAAACGCGTTTTTACGTTGATCTCATTTCAGTTCGTCTATGAAATCAAGCCTAAGTACAAATAGTAAAAAAAATAGGAATACTGATTATAAATGGTAAATAATAACATTAAACAAAAGTGTCATTTAGTTTTAAACAATTTTATTAAAAAAAATATTCAGTCAAGAATAATAGCTAATTTCCGAATCCAGATCACGCGTATGATAAGTATTATCAACATAATCGGTGATAGTGTGAACACCAAACATACAATTTAACAAACTGAAAGAGTGATCTCTTATTAAAACAACATTTTAAAAGTGTTTGAACAAATAAATTGTACTCTAAATCTGGTATGACATAATATGTATTTATTCGTGACTGAATAAATGTATTTTCCAAAATAACAAATGTATTCTACATGTTTAGATATTCCCCCGCGTTATAGCCACCCAGCATATGGCAACACTTGACAAGCTTTCCTACTATCGAACATAGAAACAAAGTAACATTATGCAGATTAAGTTAGAGTAATTATTACGGTACGTGGCTAAAGTACGGGGAAACGTCAAAGGTAACGCTTAAACAATTTAATATTCTACACACAAGCATTTCAAACGCCAACTCAAACGTAGCTCCTTTCGTAAAAGTTCCGTAAACGAACTCCCCTTCGTTAGATATCTACGTGAGTTTAATTCGTAGTCTCACAGTAGGGCGGTTCATTCGACAACGATTTTCGTGAAAATTGGTGAAAATTGCAACAACATTGGCGAAAATTAGCACTCGCAAGCGTTGTTTAAACTGGCAGTTCGAATTTATATGGCGTTGGAATTGTGACGTGGGGTTTCTGCGGTGTGGTCTAACCTGGGAGCGTGCGTTGCCTTAAATGACTGAGAAAATGCGGTTCTACACGCCCCAGTATATGTTGTGCAATTTAAATAGCTTGCTTTGGAAGTTTCTTGAAATGATTTTGGATTTTTGTTATTTCTTTTTTTTATTAATTAATATCGTGATCTTGAGAAGATACTCTTCTTATCTTAACGAAAACCAATAGAGTATCTTCACGCCCATAGAATAGACAGAGGTAGCACCAGGGCACCCAGGAGTAGTCGAAGGTGTTTAGTCCCAAGATGTGATAAGTGGCGAATTTTTTGCCAAACGAGCGCTTATCGAATCCCAGACATTGTTTTCATTCAAAGTAAAAAAAAACCTTTTTTGGCTCTCCGACCTGGGAATACAACCCGGGACCTCATGCAGTCAACGCCAATAACATATTGTTAGATCACAGATTTTGACAACTATTCCAGGTTGGCACCACCACCTTTTCATATCGTGATAACGTCAGTGCTCGCTACTCTTATATTTTGATTTGGGAGGTAGGATACCTTACTATTACTCACGTAAGAGGCTAAGGATCTTAGCCAAATGTTGGTAACACACCGTTACAAACCTTAGTGCCTAGATATCGTGTGTTTATTGGTATAAATTTAAAAATATCACAGGAGCAAAGTCGCGTGGGCTGCCTCAGTATAAAACGTTCTTACTCAGCAGCGTTTGGTACTAAAGTATATTATGTGGGATCATTTTATGTGGGTTTCCTCCACACTACATATGTCGCCTCTATCAACATAAACCAGTCAAAGGTTAAATAAAAAAGACATAAACCGTGTTCATCTAGGATAAATTTTAAATTATATGACAGCAAAGGTGATAACTTTAAACGAAGCTCGATACGTAAACATTATTTTCGACTTCAAAAAAGGTTCTCAATTCGATTGCATGTTTTTGTTGTTAAATTTGAACGCAATGCAACTGCATAAAATCGACTTCAATTTCACAATTAAAAAAAAAAAAAATATTTTATAACAGTAATTATGGGTTGGTGTTGGTCCAGAGGCCCGTATACCATAAACGCTTATAGCAGTATTATTTCCTTCTTACTAAATGTTTGCCTTTTTATGCAACTTTATGTTGGACGTCATAAGGTTGTCTGTCTCCAATGACAATAAGTAATATTGAAATAATACTGTTTTAAGAGCTTGTGGTAACCCCCCAGGTCCTCAAAGTAGAATATATCATCTGCCCTACTGCCAGGTAGCTCGTAACAGGCGAGCCAAATGTAAAAGCTGTGGGCGAGCAAAAGTTAAAGTATAGGTTGTTACCAAGACTATTGGTAGTATAGAGCTGTGCAGCTACTTGCTAGGGTAGGGATCCATCGCTTTACCTACCACAATAATGGCTCTGTCATGTCTCAGCATGGAGTGTATGTAAGCCGGTCGACTTGCACAATTGGCCTTACTTCCCAGCCACAGGTCAGTAGAGCACATATAACATCTATGGTGTCTACAGGCCATGGCTGTCTCTTATGTTAGGAGACCCGTGGGTTTGTTTACTGATCTCTCACATAGAATAAAAATAGCCACAAACGAATTTGGCATATTCCTGTCGACAGTTATGAGTGCTGTAACTGAAAAAAATACATAAACGTAACACTATACTCGTCCAATTGAGAATCTTTTCCAGTTATTGTTAGTTGAAAATGGAACAACAATTGTTTTGCGACATAAAGTAATAAAACGATTAAAAATCAAACGATTAAAGCTGAATAAATAAATAATAATACTGTACATATATTGATTGATATAATGTCTGTTCATGTCGTATCTGTGTTATTTGTGTAGTAACCAATAAATATATTTACTCCTCTATTAAACCGTAGTTAAATATCACTTAAGTTTAATTGGTTTCGTTTTCTAGTGTATGCATTTTTTTAACAATTATAAATCCAAAAAAGTCAATTTCTAATTTCCATGTCTATATTTTTTATTATATAATCTTATTTTCTATCTCAATATAAACTAAGAGGAAATTATTATGCTAATAAGAACAAGCTATGCTACAAAAGGATAGAAATATGAAAAAAATGTTAATGCAAGGGAAACGGAAGTCAGTTTCGCTGCGTTTAAATTATCCGCCAGGAAAATCGTTTAATGGAATGCCCAGGCAGATGGTTTAAAAGCTTTGGTGCAAGCTTTTAAGAGTTAATAAATTGGGCGTTGACAAAAAGCATTAAAGAGTACATGTTTCGCGCGCTATTTGAGTATAAACAATGTACGTATAATCGGTTTTTCGTGTTTTGAGTCGGATCCCCTGTTTCGTAGAATGTGCAGGGTACCAAAAGCATCCAGACTAAAATTCAAATGTCCAGCTGTCACAGGCCAGACGAGTTATGGCCTTTGTGCCACTTTCACTGTAGCTACCTTTTTAACTTCCCCGTGCAGACATTATTTAATTTGCACGATTTGCATAACGTTAGTTTTTGGACCAGATTTAATATTTTTATAGGATTTGTAATAATAAACAAATACAAAATTAATATTAATCTCGTATTTAATCGTAAGGCAAATAAACAGACAGTTTATTTGATGCTGCGATGTACACATTTTTTTAATTTGCACGATTTTTATAATGTTACATTGTAACGCAATTCAACACATTTTAAAGTTCTAAAAATTAAAAAAAATAGTTATTTCATCTCTTAATTGATGGAGCAGTCAGCGCATATCCTTACATCTGCACTTAAAGACGCCGATTAAATTTTAATCACTAAGTCACAATTTGGTTTCGAAAATGTCTTCTTGATTCCGACTAAAAGATAATTGATGTCTGTGATTGTGGCTGTTAATGACCTTAATCATGAATAAAGTTTGAATTCAATTTTCAGGTAGGATCAGGTATTTATATAATGATCATAGATATCTGAATTTTTGGATTTTTTTATGAAATTAATCGCTGATCAACAACCATATCAAAATAATGTTACTTATTTTAATGTTGAACCAATTCGAGTAATTTTGGTGGTAAAATAAAAAAAAAATCTCTGAATAAGTTACAAAATTGAATCTAACCCCAAAGTAAGCAAATTATATGTTTGTGTTATGGGTGTTAGTCAACGAATCTTATATATAGAAATACTTAAATAGCTCTTAATAGTAGTACTGTACGCTAGCCCCTCGATTAACGAGGCGGTCAAAGAAGAAATACTTCTAATGTCTATATCCAACCAATAGGTTAGAGAAAAGTGAAGTTGTAGTACTTACTTGTGCCCGCGTAATAAACGGTGTATTCTAACTGGTGCCCCATCATGTCCACCTTCACCCGGTCTACCACTAGACGAGTGAAGAACAAATCTCGCTTGTAGTAGATCGGCTTTTCATGTTCGTGTGAAACAGCACTATCCATCAGGGGATGTGACCTGTTAAAAAAATAGGATAAATCTTTATTAAACAATACTGACTGAACAATATTATGTATAGTACATAACGTAATATTATGTATTATTAGCCTTAACTCCCTTATATAAAAATTTGGTCGGTCCTTTGAAAGTAACCCTGTACGTATATATATACATAATTTAGGTATACAAATGAATCTCCATTTCGCGTGGTCATCGTATCACACCTAAGCGGATGGAAAAATCTTGCTAATTATAGTTTAGTTGGGTTAGTTATTGTCAAGATAAGGTTTTTATAAAAAGGAAAATTGCAGGGAAAAAGGGGAAAACCTCTTCTTTAACCCATACAAACAGTTTATAGCTTTTAATGTCAATAATACGAAGTCCGCCGGATCGGCTAGTTTTTAATAAGTGATGTGATAAATAAATAAAGCAGTTTTAATTTGCAACGAAATGTAATTTATTGAACTAGACATTAACCTTTTCACTACAGACTCAGAATACTAGAAACTGGTGTTACCTACTGCAAAAACTACATTTCTATCCATAAGGTGGAATTACATTGTATTATTTTATCACCCCCGCTCAATGTAATTACACCCCAATAACCTCTCAATAACCTCTTTAATGTTACCTACACTACATTTTCCTAAGAAACGAGTTATCAACTCTCTATTTAAGGACTTTGTAAGCATATCAGCTGGTTGATCACTCGTTTTGACATATTTTAAACACAACTTATTATTAATCAACTCCTTTATAAAGTGATAACGAATATCAACATGTTTTAAGCGTTTGACAGAGTCAGAGCAGGCAACTGATATAGCTGACTGATTATCACAATAAATAGGCACTGGACACACAT
>NJDC01000994.1:0-10901 GCA_002245475.1 Calephelis virginiensis
CAGCGAATAATCCAATTATCAAAAAAAAATTTAAACACTGTTTCCGGAAATGAGTTCGGAATATTAAAGACTTACCATTTAATAAATTTAAAAAATGTATTAAGATAAAGTTGTATGGTAAGGGTTATTATAAGATTTCAGAATAATATTTAGAAGACAGAAATGCTCGGGATTAATTGCTCCTCATGCCAATCTCTGCAAATTATTTGTAAATGTAATAAACTTTTTTAAATTAGATTTATAAGAAAAAGACAAGCCCGCTGAGTTTCTTTCGCCGGATCTTTTCAGTGAGTGGCCGCGTTCCGATCCGGTGGTAGTTTTTAGAATTATATAGACGCGTTACAAGAATCTTTGTATAGATTTACTTAGTAAAAGCTATTTTGAATTTGAATTTGAGTACTCGTTGCTAGAGTTCAGCAACGAGTACTGAACTCAATTCCTTCTTATGTCCTCTACCGATTGGAAACATATGCCATGGAGTGGTAATTTTAGAGGAAAAGAAACAAGATGGCTGGAGCTATATCTGGTGAATGTGGTAGTTACTCGATGGTATTTGTTGAGTGGTTCGTCAAAAAATCGTTAACAATTATGGCCTTGTGCAAAGGCTTGTCATTCTGGTACAAAACCCGAGAAATTTCTTCATATATATATATATATATTATGTTATAGGAAGGCAAACAAGCAGACGGATTTCCTGATGGTAAGAAATTCACGCCGCCTAGAGACACCAAAGGTGTTAATGGTGCGTTGCCAACCTGAGGCCGGGATATTAGGCCTTGAGCAAAAGTAAGTTTAGCCGCTACCTTACCCTCCGAACCGGAACACGTCATGACGTTATGGCGGCAGGAATAGGTAAGGCGGTGGTACCAATCCGGGCGAGTCGCTGCCAAACTCCACCATCTAGTCGGATGTCACGGTGTTAGTGATGGTAAGCCTATGCTCGCCTTTAACGAGCTGCCTGGCAAGGAAGGCAGATGGTCTATTCTACAAAGGAGCCCGGACCAACACGGGGACAATATAACACCATTCATCGAATATACCCTCTTAAAAGCCGCATGACACTCAAATAATATTCGTTATCTACCGTTTGACCATCTGGTGAGAATTCTGAGTATACCGCAATAGTCATAGAAAACACTCAACACTTGTCTATTTGAAGGAGCCACTCCGAAGCTTTGTGACTTATTTGCAAATCGTATTCTTACCTATTCCTGCCGCCATAACTTCATGACGTGTTCCGGTTCGGAGGGTAAGGTAGCCGGTAAACTTTGTTTTGCTCGAGGCCTAACATCCCGGCCTCAGGTTGTCAACGCACCATTACCACCTTTGGTCTCTCTAGGCGGCGTGAATTTCTTACCATCAGGAAATCCATCTGCTTGTTTGCCTTCCAATAACATAAATAAAATCAAATTCATAAACCCACGTCTCGTCACCAGTGACAATGCGTTTCTTGAATATTGGGTCAAAATTGACGCGTTCTACCACATCCTCAGCGACTCTCATGCGATTGAGTTTTTAAAGAAAATTCAGGTCTTTTGGGACTATCTGAGCAGCATGATGTTTCATACCAAAATGATTAGTTAAAATGATAAGGACCGACTCATGAGCTACAAAAGTTCGGCAGCTATCTTTCTTAAAGTTGAACAAGGATTTTCGGTCAGTGTTTTCTTCACTCTTGCGGTTTTAACTTCCATTGCAGACGTTGATGGCCTTTTAAAGCAAAGCTAATCTCCCAACCAAACATGTCAACCGCTTTTGAACTCTGTACCACTAGTGAGCAGTTTAGCGCAACATTTATGTTAAAAAATAAAGTAATTAAGTTTGCTATGTTTTTTATTCACTTAAATCATACGACACTAGTTGCCTTAAATCTAAATGCCTTTAGACTTACTTTTAAATTAAACGGGTTAAACCTACCTGTCATATGTCATGTGTCAAATTAAGTAAACTTCATACAAAATTCGGGTTTTCTATGTATCCATGGAAGTCCCGCCTCTTATTACGTAGTATTTATATACTCTTTGCTCGTGAGCACAATTTTAAAAAAAATTCCATTCACCATAATCCACCACCTATCCAATCCTAAGACGAAATTCTATTGAATGAAAATTTTAGACAAACTCTTTGTTTCATCTGTTTTTCCATTATGAAATTACGAAAAACACTTAAAATTATATTATCAAAAGCAGATGCAACACAAACTACACTAAAATAAAAAACAGTTGTACCAACCTAACAACAAACAAAAACAAATTTTTGAATTTGGCACCATAAACAAATAATCCATTCCCAATATTTTTTTGATTGTATGTATTATAACGACGCTGCTGAATACTACAGCTTCATATTATAGACAAAAACCTTAGCGCACCAAAGCAAAGCAACAAAAACTTTAAAAAAGTGGCAATCTTCGCTTTTACATTTAAAGAAACCAACCTGACATCACTCTACCTTCTGGTTAAAAATGCATCTTCACGCCCGTATCACCTAGGAGGTAGGCAAAGTTCCAACCCACGATCACACTTAGTCTTACCCAATTACAACCAACGTCGTTTTTATAAATTAATAAAATATTGTAAATGGAAAGTTTGTCTACTTTTTCTGTCTATTGCTCTATCACGACTCAACCACTTAACAGATTTTTATCAAAGATATGCATATAAGGATCCAAACTCAAACATAGCCCATTTTCTACAAATCAACCCTCAATAGACTACAATAGGAGAAGAAAGTTTGTATGAAAATCATAACGATTCTAATCGCGAAATCGCGGGCAAACAGTTAGTACTTAAACACTTTTATTTATGTTAGACCGCGCAAAACTTTCTACAGAGTAGTCCAATTTTGATCATTCTTGTATAGAAAAAAGTATCTTTACGTAGAGGTATCAAGGTAAAATTTGAATAAAAGTAAAGTATCTTCTTGCCCATATATCGCAAGAGGTAGGCAGAGGCACAACCAGGGCACCCACCACTAGCCGAACACAGTTTCACAAAGTAATGGGTGGCAAGCCTATCGCCAACCGAGCACATGTCCAATCCCGGGCAACGTTATTTTTATCAGAACATTTAAAATATACATTTTCTGTTTATTTTTTGTTCTCGACCCGGGAATTGAACCCGGGAGTTCTCACTCATTAAGAGAACTCACGAAGTCAAGATCAACGCCGGATCGCTAGATCACAAAGGTGATCTTATATTGAATGGGACATAACCCCATGGTCCCATGGATATGGGTTATTTAACATACATAGATACATATCTTCACGCCAAGTCCCTTACGGGTAGGCAGAGAGTATCGAGTGCCAGACCTCACGATCCTGACAAACCTGTCTTGCTTCCTTCACATTCATAACCCTTTTCATACAAACACGCTGGTTTCGGAGACTCTTGACACCACTCTCGGATAATATCCGATTGATCTGATCATGAAATGTCAGCCTTAGTCTCCCCAGGTGCCTACATCCATCCACATTCGCATTATATATCTGCTTTGTCAATCTTTCATCTGTCATTCTTTCCACATGACCGAACCAGCGGAGCATGCCCTTTCGCATTTTAACACCAACACTTTCTTTCAATCCTACTCTTTGGGATTATTTAAATTATGTCATAAGACAGCAAAGAAGCACACTGCTCTCCTGAGGGCAATATGCGACTGTGGCGTATAGACACTATAGATGTGATTAGTACTAGTGCTATTATGCAAGTCTACTGGCTATCGTACTGTAAGGACTGCAACATGACAAAGTTAACGGTGACTGGAATAGGTAAGACGGTAGATCCCTATCAGGACAAGTTTCTATGCAGCACGCCACCACTAGCGGTCTTGCTAGTAATGAATTAATTAACATGTATTTTTATTTTGGCACTTGAAAAATGAAAGATCTCGGCCCAGACAGGATTTGAACCTCTACCTTTTCGTTTTAATCCGTCGAATGATCTAACCAATTCAGCTACTGAGAATTTCTTTTTCTTTAAAATTTATAGAAATTTAACCCAAGCACAGGGAAAGTGCTAAAATAAACATACTTTAAATTCATTTAGTAGGTAATCAGAACTGTGTATCTATAGGACATAACTACCCGTTTTAACGATAAAGAAAGTAATTGAAAATTTCGCCAGCGGACTTGAATCCTCAGTAGATCAATTGGTTAGAACATTCGTCGGCTTGTCTGTGAAGTCTGCTGTTCAGGGTATGAATATTTTATTTTTATTTCCTGATGACCGCCTCGTTGGTTGAGGGGCTAGCGTATACGCCTATCTCCACCGACCAACCGCAAGGCTCATTTTTGATTTCCGACGGGGGCAGGCATTTTTGTGATAAAAATTTAGATGCTTGAATTTCCGAGTTAATGTTAGATTTAATACGGTATCTATATATGTATTCATATGTATTAGAATCATTGACTCACACGCATATCACAAGCATATAAATTGCTTACTTTGGGGTTAGATTCCAATCGTGTGACTTATCCAGGCATATTTATTTCTATGTAAATATATTTAAGTTTTAATATCCTTTACTTACATCCATAGCACGTACATATCTTTAATTTTTACTTCTTGCCACTATGTGATAAAACGCGAGCGGTTTGATAATAGATTTAAAAGTCTAGAATATGGCCTATGTCTCCCTGGGTACTTACATTTAAACACACTTTTATTGTGTATCTGTTTTGTCAATCTTTTTATTAGGCTTCCAGTAAAAGTAAGTTTACCGGCTACCTTACCCTCCGAACGTAAGGTAACGGAATGTTTTCCACGTCATTATGTAAAAACACACTCTTAAAATTTTAACATTTATAGCAGCAACATTACATAAACCGACTCCAATTATTTCATTTCATACCACGTTGCGATTTAATAATTATTTTTTGAAAAATTAGCAAATGTTTCCGAAATGTTCTCACATAAACTCCATCAAAATTCAACCAATAGTTTTAAGTGACGCTTAATAGAGCTTACATTTTTCACTTATTTTGACAAGCTCAAAATTATTAAGTACCTATAACTCAAAAACCATTAGTCATATCATAATATAACTAATATGAGACCACCTCGGAATCACGATCTACTTTCTAAAACAACCATTAAAATCTTTTAGTTATCGGCCGAGAAATCGAGTAACAAACATACAAAAAAATATACAGCGAATGGAAAAATGGGTCGATCAAAAAGCAGTCTATCTAAAATATGTCAATGTAACAACGAAAAAGAAAATGCTTATTGTTAATTTATTGGAGTACGAAGGATCGTTCCCTACGGCGGCAACAGCAATAAACTTGGACGAGCTGCTATCAATGACTATCCCATTTCGTTGAACACTTAGGATTCAGTAATTTACGACCGACGAATAAGACTTGTCGTCCCTTAACTTTTTTTTCTCTATAAGAAGCTTTACTGAGCATCTTCTTCGACATTCCAATTATTAAAGACTAATGAGTAGGTAATTCTAATTTCTCTTAACCTTCTAAGCTACAGTCTCTAAGTATAAGTCCATGAACTTTTACTTGGTGTCTTTAAAACTAGTTACTTTAGTATCTTGAACTTAAAACACTATCACTTGATTTTAGCACTAGATACACAACTCTACTCTAGTTCATAAGGTTTCGTCCTTTTTTCTTGTTGTATCTGTGATATTGAGGAGCCGGATTGCCTCGATTTTCACATGATGGTGAAGTCTATGGTGATGAGCTGCATGCACTTTTTTGTAACATCACTGACAAACTCCACTTTGAGGTACTGATGGAGGTCATAATTTCTTTTGTAACTGGGTGCATTTGCAATGTCTCTAAGCACTGGTCTTTTTGATACATAACTGAATACTATATGTCTATTTTGGTCTTAGGACTTGTTTATATATCAATTGTTTGTTTTGTATTGTTAATTTTGAATGTCTGCCAATAAGCCAACATATATTTCTATAACGTATGCCTAACTTCTCGTTTCTTTTTACGTGAGCTTTCCAGCGTAATTTTGTGTCGAGTGTCATACCCAGGTATTTAGCTGTGTTGGAGTATGTCACTATTTGCTCATTGATATAAATTGGTATATATTTTACTTTTTTGTTTGTAAAATTAATGTTAAGATTTGGCTTCATTCAGTTTGACCCGCATTTTCTTTTGTCCATGACTGAACTTTAGATATCATTCAGTTTCAACTTTTTCTGTTACTTCTTCTTGCGTACCTACAGCAGTACAGTGTCGTCAGCAAAAGTTGTAATAGTGCTTTTTTCTATTTCCAATGTATTTCAAGTATAAATTATGAACAAGATTAGTCCTAGCATACCTCCTTGAGGCACTTCAGCTATTAAGAGACTTTTTATCTTGAGTACATCTAGTTTGATACCATCTGCGCCCCTATGACAATTTTTAACTTATCAAGTGTCCTATTTCTTGTGGATAGCAATGGTTGGTTTCAAACGTTCTGATTTTTGGTGTGCTGTTCCGTGCCGCTTGTTGTATATGTGTTATAAAGTAATTTGCAGTAGGTTCTTATGAAGAAAAAAATCTGAAAAGTTGCATAGAAAATGGGAAAACAACACTTTATTTTTTCGTACAAACTATTAGTACCTACCTAGCTGTTAATGTCAAACGATACGAAACACGCTGAGTAGGTTAGTACACAATTAAATTTATTAAATTCCAATCAATAAAAATCCATAAATACAAACTTCTATGCATTTAATATCTATATATATTAAAAAAATCTTTAATGTGAAGAAAAAGTGTTCTTAAAAGGAATCTTCAAGTTTTTTAAATATTTGCAAGTATTGTTGTTAAAAAAACAGCTTACCCTGATGATAACTAACCGATAGGAAGCAATATTTAGACCCAGAGTAAACGTATGTGAAGTGAATCGCACAACTGATCCAGTAATCTACAAAGAGATTTCTTTATAGCAATGAAGAGGAACTCACACACCTGATGTTAAGAGACAGCTAGGGCCTGTAAACATCATAGATGTTATAGGTGCAAGATAGTCCCAAAGCCAGGTTTTTAACCTACTCTACTATCCGAACCCGAACATAAAACTGCCTGGTACGTATAAGTAAGGAAATAGCTCACTATCCGGTCAAATTACTAAATAGCATTTTACGACATGAGCTCTTTGTAATTTGTAAATGAACTTGTTTATTTTCTGTTACCTACTGCTGCTGTATGCCAGGAAAGCTAATGGTCTACTATATTCGTATAAGAAACCCGCATCAACGAGGGGAAATTTGAATTTCAAATTGGTTTACTACGAAAAAATGCTTTGGGAAGATAGAGCAAACTTCAGCGGGTTGATTAAGGAGTCACCGCTGCTTTTAGCCATCTGCAACAGTAAAAGTTGCCAAAGGCTCGCAGGCTTCTTAAAGTTAATCAACCCTGCTGTGAAATTTTCCAAACATAATAGTGCTTTTAGTTGAAAATTTAGTTCTCTTAGAGAAAATTAATGGAGACGCTAGCGAATATAGCTTTGTAAACTCACAGTAAAGGCTGAAAGCTTATTGGAAAAAACGTATAACGATGACTATTACAATTGGTTACTATTCGTTACAAGAAAGTGCCTCAGAAGTGAACAGTTGCAGATGTCCAAGCGTCATTGACAGTAAAAATGGAATGCTAGATGTATAATAAATAGCTAGACGTAATACTCCCTATTATGCAGGTGGTAGGATAATTAAAAATATAAAGAGTTCATGAATACTTAAGCGTGCTAAAACTGCAAAAACAGACTGTACCTGTTTCATTAGGTACCACTTTTTTACGATATTGGAAGGCAAACGAGCAAATGAATTTCCTGATGGTAAGAAATTCACGCCGTCTAGAGACACCAAAGGTGGTAATAGTAGTACTCACCATTACCACCTTTTTGTAGCTCACGAGTCGGTCCTTATCATTTTAACTAATCATTTTGGTATGAAACATGATGCCGCTCAGATAGTCCCAAAAGACCTGAATTTTCTTTAAAAACTCAATCGCATGAGAGTCGCTGAGGACGTGCTAGAACGCGTCAATTTTGACCCAATATACAAGAAACGCATTGTCACTGGTGACGAGACGTGGGTTTATGAATTTGTTTTTGTGACAATGGCAGGCAAACAAGCAGACGGATTTCCTGATGGTAAGAAATTCACACCGCCTAGAGACACCAAAGGTGGTAATGGTGCGCTGCCAACCTGAGGCTGGGATGTTAGGCCTTGAACAAAAGTAAGTTTACAACTATCTTACCCTCTAAATCTAAACACATCAACGGCAAGCATTGATGTTATGGCAGCAGGTATAGGTAAAATACTGCCTTACCGGTTGTACTAATCCGGGAGAGTCATTGCAAAACTCTACCACCTAGTAGGATGTCACTATGCTAGTGACGGTAAACCTTTTTCGAACTGCCTGACAGGAAGACAGATGGTCTATTCTGCAAAGGAGCCCGGATCAACACAGAGAAATACCATGTCTCTATTTGATCATTCTTTTTCCGAGAGATAGCAAATGTTCCGAAATGGTCCTTCATAGATTTTATCAACATTCTACTTGTAGTTCTTGAGTTACACTTAATAATGCATAATTTTTTCACTCATCGTTAAGTATTATCAAGTATAGCTCAAAAACCACTAGTCAAATCATGATAATATCAATATGGGACCACTTCGGAATCATGACCTATCTTCTTAACAAAAAATCTTTAAAATCGTTTGGCTGTTGACGGAGGAATTCGTAACAAACATACAAAAAAAAAGTTTAAAAAACATACAGTTGAATAGAGAACCTCCCCTTTTTTTGATGTCGGTTAAGCGTTCTTTGACTAGTTCATAAGACATAATATTATTCAGTAAGAACGTGTAAAATATATTCTTTTTTATTTAATCCATAATAAAGGCCAAATTATATTTATGTTCAATATGCGAACATAAAATTTAAATAAAAGAGAATATGAGGGTTAATATTGTATGATTTTTTGACGTTTTTATTTTGTCGTCTCTGTGGTCTAGTGGTTCAGATTTTGGACTTAACTGCATTAGGTTCCCAGTTTGAATCCCGGGTCGGGCAACAAAAAGAAAATTGGGTTTTTCCAATTTTCTAATAAAAAATGTTGCTCGAGATTGGATATGTGCCCAGTTGGAAATCACATTGTGGGAATTAGTGTCTTCAGCTAGTCGTGGGTGCCCTGGTTGTATCTCTGCCTACCTCTACGGGGATATTACTTACTCTTATTTTGCTAAGAGTTGTTTCAAATGCAGTGATAAAAACAAACAATAAAACTATTATTCATAAAAATACAATTTTAGATTCTGCGAAATTTGTTAAAGGTATCGCATTATTTGTTACAACATTTCCGAGAAAAGTTGCTAACTCAACTGGGTCCTAGTTTTGGGAATAAACAATACTCGTATTATCATTTGTAAAAGCTGATGTAATTAACTTTTGCTTTAAAACGGAATAACCTATTCTATTTTTGAAACGCATTCCATTTAATCAGCTTTTTGTGAACATGTAGATAAATGGTTTGAAATAAATGCCTACAGTTTGAAGTAAACAAAAAGTCAGTAAATATTTATTGTATCTTTATTAGGATAGAGAGGATCGTTGGCGCTAACGGCTATAAACTTAGACGAGCTTCCATCAATGACTATTCCATTTATTGCTCACTTAGGATTTAGAAGTTTGTACTTGGAAAAAGGCTTTTTCATAAGGATTTTTTATAGTAAAAACAAGCTAGCTACTAGGTTAAGTACTGGAAAGTAATCAGTCATGGGCGTAACCATGGTGAAACCACCTAACTAAATTAAAAAAAAATGTTTAGGGACATACAAAACTTATTTTATTGAATCAGGCGTTACTTTGCGGAAATCCATTATAACCTAATATTTGAAAGAAAGTTCACACTTGACAGTCATCAGTTGGCATCAAACAAAATTTTTAAAATATAAAGCGTTAGGTCACGGATACACGAACGCAATTAATTCATCAAATTGTTGTATTCATCACTAGCGGCCTGCCCCGTCTTCGCACGTTATAAAATATAGATGTTATAAACCTTCCTTTTCAATCACTTTATCGATTAAAAAACCGAATTCAAAATCCGTTGCGTAGTTTTAAAGTTTCAAGTGTAAAAGGGACATAGCGACAGAGGAAGCGACTTTGTTCTATTCTATGTATTGATGTAGAAAGCATAGACACAATCCTCTGTATTATTATACAACGGGATAACATTTTTTTTATAATTACTACATCTACGTTTATGTATGTGGTAATTCTATACTACAATAAAACTTCTGTATCAACTGTTTTTTTTTGAAGTATCTTGTTCACACTCATATCCCCGAAGGGGTAGGTAGAGACACATCAGGGCACCCACGACTAGCCGAATGTAGTAAGTCCCACAGTCTGATAGGTGGCAGGCCTATCGCCAAACGGGCACATATCCCATCCCAGGCAACGTTATTTTTAATAGAAAATTGAAAATATACATTTATTCGCTTTTGTTGTTCCCCGCCCCGGGGATTGAACCCGGGACATCAAGACGTCAAGCCCAATGCCGAACTACTAGATCACAGAGGCACTTCTTAAAGGGTGTGTCAACCCTTTATGTATAAAAAATTGGGGTGAGAACGCAAGTAAAATTTGCTAGTTACTAGTGCACCTTGAACCCATGGCTAGCTACTCTCACGTAGTCAGCACTGCTCATAGACATCTGCAACGACAAAAGTTAGAAGAAGAGTTCTGAAAGAAGACCGACATTCGATGCTGAGAAAGTTAAAAAAGAAAACGGTTGCACTAAGAAAAAAGCGTACTCGTTCCTTAAAGGTCGGCAACTGAACGGATACTCCTGGTGTGCGGATGTCCGTGGGCGGTGGTAATCACTATCCATCAGGTGATCCACTAGCTCGTTTGCCTCCTCTTGTATATAAAA
>NJDC01000994.1:36947-47368 GCA_002245475.1 Calephelis virginiensis
CCCACTAAAGTTTGTAATGTGATTTGTTGTACCTTTTATTTAAGTTAAAGTAAGATTGTAATTTATATTTTTAATCTAATTTATATTGTAATTATTATTATTGAAAAAAGACAAGCCTGCTGAGTTTCTTTCGCCGGATCTTCTAAGTGTGTGGCCGCGATTCCGATCCGGTGGTAGTTTTAAAAAAATGTCGACGCGCACAAATACCACTTGTATGGTTCAAGTGAATAAAGATTTTTTTGATTCTGATTCTGATTCTGATTCATAGATGCCCTGGCTGTGCCTCTGCCTATATTCTCGGGAATATGGGCGTGAAGATACTTTGTTAATAATTTGTTAGTATATTTGATATTTTCCATCGACGGCGCTTGGTAAAACTTCCAAATATTCATATTTTAAAGGAAAGAAACACTTGTACTGTTTTACTTATCACTTATAATTTATTAAAACTTAGTGTAAGTTTTAGCCCTGATGATGCTGTATAAGCCAAACAGGTAGGCTACTAATTACAAAGTAATAAATTATAAGTGATAAGTAAAACAGTACAAGTGTTTCTTTCTTTAAAAATATGAATTCGTTAGTATCCTATTCAAGAGTACAAAAAGACACAAATCTGATACTAATTTCCAGTTCGTATGATATCGAGATTCAAGTGTAACTCTTCATATGGTAAGAGAAGACCGCCGCATTAATATGCCGTAGACGTTATAGGTGCGTTGATGTCATGCAGCCAGGGTATTAGGCATATGGTGCAAGTCTACTGGTTACCCTCCCTTCCAGACTGAAACATGATACTGTCTTTGGAATAAGTAGTATGAGGTAGGAATACTCTCTGTCACTGATGCTCATTGGAATTCTATTGTATTTAGCACATGTGCTTTTCCACAAATATGTTTTGATTATGTAATTATTTAATTTTATATGTAGTTCACATGGAGCAATTTTGAGCCTTCGACGGAAAATGTAGTGTGTTACAATTTATTTAGAAACACTTGTACTTTCCACAATATATTTTATTATTTTTTATTTTTATGGTTTAGCCAACCGGTTTCGCTATACAAGTATCATCAGGGCTAAGCCATAAAAATAAAAAAATAATGAAATATATTGTGGAAAGTACAAGTGTTTCTAAATAAATTGCATCAAGAATGGAATTCCACCAAGCACCGACGATAAGAAGTATAGAATCGAGTGTGTTACAAGTTTAACGTATCTGTGTGTGTCTGTTTGCGGCAGCATAAGTTTTTACTGGATGGACCGATTTTAATGAGGTTTTTTTGTTATAAAGCTGACGTGATCGGAATTATTCTTGGCTGCTATGTAATGTATAGGTTTTATCCAGGGTTTATTGACAATAATTTTTATTATGATCACAAAATTTAAGTCTAGCGGTCCGGCATCGGACTTGACTTTTTGATGTCTCGGATTCGATCCCCGGGTTAGACAACAAAAAATAACGTTGCCCGGGATTGAATCTACGCCCGGTTGGCGATAGGCTTTCCACCTACCACATTGTGGTACTTAGTGTCTTCGGCTGGTCGTGGGTGCCCTGGTTGTGCCTTTGCCTACCCCTTCAGGGATATGGGCGTGAAGATACTTACTTACTTACAAAATTCAACTAATCTTAGTTTTATAACATTACATTAAAACATTTTTGTATGTTGTATGTTGTTTATTGTGTGGGGGTTATTATTATTTTTTTAATTTTCGAATCGAAATTTAAGATTATCATTTGTTATCTTTTGTGGGCTACGTTAAAAATAGGTCAAAATTAAGGCACCAGCTAATCTACAAAAATACAATGAATAAGAAATCATAAATAATAACATTCAAAGTAGGCCAACTTTGCGACTAACAAAGTTATTGTTCAGTGGATTTATATGGTACAATTCCTGTTAATACTCTGCGGTCTTTATTCTTACTTGGTCAGAAGTTACAAAGTTTTCAAGTACTAGAGTACAATCGCGCTACTACACTCGTAAAATATAGAATACGCACGTACTACAACCGTATAGTAGAACTAAACGTAAATACGTACTAAACACCTGTGCATTAAAATATGTAATTATTATATTAATACGAGAAGCAAATACTACGGACCCCTTTGTAAGAAAATTGTGTGGACGAAGGAGTATATTCAATATATATTGCTCATATTTTTCAATAATAATGCTTATACCTAAAGTGCATTAAATCAAAAAATAAAATATTACACTAGTATGTGTATTCATAGTATTTATAATGTTTGGAAACAAAGTAGTTTGTTGTGATAAATAAAGATGGCGTTAGTATCAAAAAGGCAATTGACAATAGTAAAAATAAACTAGCTGACCCAGCAAACTTCGTATCACTTGACATTAATGCTTCGATAGTAGCGCAGTCTGCCAGACCCAATGTAAAACATTTCAAAATCAACGACTACTTACAAATAAAAAAAAATGAAATAACGTTTTCCAGTTAACCAAATTGTAAATCTAAACCATTCTCGAATCCCATTGAACACACACAAAAAAAACATCAAAATTGCTTTAGTCGTCTAGGAGGAGTTCAGTGACAACCATACGAACAGTAGAAATATATACCTCTACTTATTAGACAAATTGAATCTGACACCAAAGTAAGCAAATTTAGTGGTCGTGTTAAGGGTGGTACTCAACTGTACGAATTCGTAGAAACACTTGTACATATACCAGAATAAATTTAATAAACACTGAGACCGAAAACTGAAGAAATCTAAATGTTTTTCACACTAATGTATGGCCCCCGTCGGGAAGCAAACACAAGCATTGTGGTTAATTAATCACTATGTTTGTATACGTAAAACCCTCAACCAATGACATGCTCTATAGTTAGTAAAATACTATATACCAGTATAGTAAAATTTAAAGTGTGTACGTACTACGCCCTTATAGCAAAATATTAAATACGTATTTTCCGAATGAATAATAAAATTCAAAGTACGTACATACTTATTTATTATTTTAATATATGTATAAGTTCATTTAAAATAAAATATCGAATAAGTTCATTCCACAACCTAAATAATATTATGCTCTTAAGTGGGTAAAATAGAGATAGTAGGTCGTATAGTAATTTCGAGGTTATGATATTTAAATATACAAATACATTAATTATCTTCACGCCCATATCCCCGAAAAATTTGGCAGAGGCATAACCAGGGCACCCACGACTAGCCGAAGACACTAAGTCCCCCATAACGTGATAGGTGGCAAGCCTATTGCCAACCGGGCACATCCAATCCCAAGCAATGTTATTTCTTTTTTGTTGGAAATTTTAAAATACGTACAATAGTTTTAGGCGCTAATCTCTAAACCAGCGGGATAGTCGTTGGTACATGTATGCTCAAATGATTACCATGATTACCATGAACACCAATTTAAACGCCATTAGTGGACCATTTCTCAGATCTCCGATGCAACTTTTGTTTTGACAACAAAATGAGTATTTCAAAACTAGCTTCTCATGTTTTTTTTTATAATATTGGAAGGCAAACAAGCAGACTAATTTCCTGATAGTTAGAAATTCACGTTGCCTAGAGACACCACAGGTGGTAATGGTGCGTTGCCAACCGGAGGCCGGTTGTTAGGACTCGACCAAAAGTAAGTCGGCTACCATACCCTCCGAACTGGAACACTTCAACGGCTAGCACTGACGTTATGGCGGCAGGAATAGGTTAGGCGGTACAACCGCCCAGTCTACCACCAGGTAGGTACTCTACCACCTAGTCAGATGTCACGGTGTTAGTGACGGTAAACCAATGCTCGCCTTTTAAGAGTTGCCTGGGGGGTGATTATGTAACTCAGTTATCAACTCAAAATGGATGAGTGTACATCGAATCGCTGTCAAATCACGTGTTTTGTATTTGCTATCTCCAGTGACCAACAGAAATACAATGGAGATAGCAAACACAAATGACGTCATTTGATGTACACTTTTATAGTTTGAGTTGACAACTGAGATACATAATCCCTCCCCTGGTGGGAAGACAGATGGTTTATTCTACAAAGGAACCAGGACCAATTCCGGGTTCTAGCATTTGCAAAAACTTAATTTACTTTGCATAATGTACAGCAACACTGTGAAAAACTGACTTCTATTTCAACAATGAGTTGTGTAAGCATACAAAATTCGATATTTTTTGCAACGTGATGCGCTCCGACCTGACACGGTCCGGTCCGATAAAGGTGTGCGCTATCCTTCACCAATTAAGGCAAGGCCCCATTAGTGCGTTGCGCTGCGTTGCGTCTCGTGCCGACGAAAAATGTGGATTGAATGTATGGAATAGTAAATAGCGACGACGCAACGCGCTAATGTGGCCTCGCCCTTAGGGCGTTGCAATGCAAGACTTGATTGAAAAATGAAAATATCTTTATTTTACAGATTACATTATTAACATTTACAATAAATATCTGTTCATGGCCTCACTAGGCAAGCCTGTATCGAGGCAACCTTTATTCCTGTTCGCAACTTAATTTAACTTAAACCTCGTTCACAGAACAGTTTACTTACTACAAATATATATTGTATTGTACATAAAATCAAAAGAAATAAATAATCAAGACGGTGTAATCAATAAACAAAAAGTTATATTTTAATTTTCATAAGTTCCTCCGTGTCATCGTATGATAATGTCTGTAACCATTTGCAAACAATATGTTTGGTTTCACAAACATTTTTGTTTTTAATGTCACAGTATTTAGTTACCCTTTTGTATATGAATACATTTATAAAATCTCCAAAACGTTGAGCGAAATGAGTTTTCTTAATATTAGGAGCAGGCATTCTATACACCCGGCGACTGACGAAGAGGTTGTAGTCTGGCAAAGATAAAAATAACCTATGAGCCTTAAGGGCGGTTCTAAGTATAAATAGTTGCCGCATAGTTAGTACACCAGCTTCTTGATAAAGACTTTAAATTTCATACATGTACGGTTTTCGGAACATTACTTTTAGAACCGATCCTTGTGCTCTTTCAGCTTTAATCAAATAAGTTTTTACTGCACTACCCGAACTCGTGATACAATTTGTTAACAAAGATTGACAAAGTGTGTAGTAAACCATTTTTAAGGATTCTTTGCCTGCGGTGTCGCGTAAATTTCGCATTATACTTGTTACTTTTCTAGTTCGCGCCGATAGATTTTCAGTATGAGTAGTAAATTTCATATTTGCATCAACGTCGACGCCCAAGTATTTGAAATCAGATGTGTGAGTTAATAATTCACAAGAACAATTTGGATTTTCATCACACTCATGTATTTTAATATTGGTAGGATCTTTTGGAGCTGAAGCAGCAGTTTTATGAAAACATATTTACATTGTTTTACTGTTATTAAGTGTTAAAAGATTTTGCCTTAGCCATCTAGATATAAGAGTCATGCCCCGCTCTGGCTTTGATGCATACCTTAGACCATGTTGTATCACGAAAGATTACCACTGTGTCATCAGCGTAACACAAGATTTCAGCATTTTTTATTGAAACTTCATGATTATCATTAATATACAAAATAAGTAATCTGGGACCCAAGATGCTACCTTGTGGTACTCCAAAATAAATATGTTGCCAACTAGTTTGTTCAGAACTATAGGAACTGAGACAGTATCGAAGGCTTTTGCTAAGTCTAAAAATACACCAACACATCGTTGTTTGTTGTCTGATTGCAATGAAACCAAATTGCTTTGATGATATCAGTTTGTTGGTTTCACGATAGTCAACAAGGCGTTTGTTTAAAATTTTTTCAAGCAACTTGGAAAAAGCTCCAAGTAGCGATATGGGTCTGTAATTGTCCAAGGAGCTCCTCGAGCCACTTTTAAAAATTTCCATTCATCTGGGAATACTCCATTTGATAAACTTAAATTAAATATGTGTGTGAGTGGGACAACTACTTCATTGTTTACAGCCTTAATAAGAGAATTGCTATATCCATCTATGCCTGGTGCCTTATCATTTTGGAGGTTTAAAATTAAGCTCTCTACCTCATTTCCATCTGTAGAATACATGAAAAACGCATTTAAAGGAGATTTAGTAATGCGAACAAGTTTAACTAATTCTTTTTCAGTTCTGCCTATACGAGACAAAATTCGGTCTGCCAGTTTTTATTCAGTGGAAGCAAAATGATAATTGGCCACTTCGATTGATTATTTAGCATTATTACAACCCTTTAGCGTCAACAGCTAGGTTGGTTCTCTACCAATACCATTTAAATTACATATGGTTTTAATTGAACGCCACAGTCTTTGGGGATTTTCGGTTTTTTTTTTAATTCTGCTTCTTCATGCTGCAATTTCAATTTTCTTAAAAGGCTAAAAAGATAATTTTGATAACGTTTATACGTTATTTGAAGGATTTTGTTGTCCGGGTCTCTTTTTGCTCGTTGGTGGAGACGGTCTCGGTAGCGCATACAACGCATTAATCCTGGCGTTATCCATGGCTTAAAATTATGCATAGTTCTACTGGTTTTAAACAATTCGCTATGTTTGTTAACAACTTCAGAAAAAAGAAAGTTAAAAGATTGTGCTGGTAAATTAACATCATTTTGACAAATCACATCTGACCAATCTGCCTTATGTAGATCAATTATCTTATCTTTATATCGTATATTATCTTAATATATCGTATAATCACGATCACGATGCCATAGTGACTCAGTGCTAAAGCTATAACTTTACTTACGTTAGTGCTTGTTACTGTCGTGTTCTGGTTTTAAAAGTAATCTGTATATGTAAAAGAAAGTCGTGACAATTGCACTACATATAACATTAGAACGGCTTAACCGATTTGGCTGAAAATTTTAAAGAAGTAGCTTCGAACTAGCGAATAATATTTGTGTTATGTTTTTTTCATCCAACACAGATTTTTCAGAACTTATAGAAGTAGAAATCAATAAAATAATAGCAAAACTATATTTAGTAACTTATATTTAAAATATTTGCCAATTATGCTAAATATGTTTGTACACCGGCAAAGAATAAGGTGTGTTATTAATTTAACATGATTTTGTGTGTGTCTGTAAGTGGCATCATAACTACTAAATGAATGGACCAATTTCAAATTGTTTGAAAACCGACGGTTCTTAGCTTTAATTTACAGATAGGTGTCGTCAGGGTTTTTTAGTTTCAAAATTATTAATATGCATTAACCAATCATTTTGTATATTAGATAATCAAGTTATTAAAATATACGTACTAAATGTTAACAAGAGCAAGCTATTACAATGCAAGGTCGACTTCCACGTGCTTGGAGTGTGTAGATTTTTTAATTGTGTTTACAAGGGTAGCATTACTTAAATTAGATAGTATGATAGAATGTTGCCAGTTTAATAAAATAAACAGAACAAAGGCAAAATACTCTTTTGATTCAACCCCAATTTAGGCAATGCATATACGGCAAGGTTGTATCATAACATGGGCAATATTCTACACTTTCTAGAGTAATTATCAGATATTCTTATCATACTTATATGTATATAATATTGTTGTTCCTATGATTATCGAGTATTTTATACTTGTATAGGGTCCTTCTGACATAACTTTATAATATAAATTAAAATTATAATAATTTTAGACCATGTTCAGTACATATAATAAAATTTATCAAAATGAAAAATATCGTGAATAAATAAACTTGTTTTTTTCCTATAAGACTTAGTGCATACCGAACAAAAACAATAAATTCGAATTACAATAAAAAAGACTACAAAACATTCGTTGCAAACAAACATAGAATATAATTTGTTATTAGCTAACCGATCCGATCTTTCTATAATTTCATTAAAAGCAAAATTTATTTTTTATCATTTCTTTATTACTAATATTATTATGGGTTTTGTATTATTACATACAAAATGATTGTGTTGAATAACACATATGAAGGAATATCCGCACAAATTGCAAACTAACACACACATAGGTACAAATAAATTAATTCTGACCTGCGAATCGATCGCGAAACCTCTAAAGTCAAAGTCAACACCGAACCACTAGACTATAGAGTCGGTTGAAATATTGGAAAAACCAATGTCAAACACGTATACTAACATATTGAAAAAATCTACACTTAGAATAATGGTGAAATCGAATGTGCATACAAGTAAGTGCCAAGTAAGTGTGCAAGGCAAGGCCAAGGCCAAAGGCCATTAACATCATTTTAGATAACACAAATCGCGATTTTTTGTTTGTTAACCAAAAAAATTTTGGTTCTTATACGTCACTTTTTTGTGCAGCAATTTGATAATTCTGTTTTGTTTAAAGACATATTGATGATCTTTTGTAAAACTATCAAATTATTAATAATAATGTGTGGTTTTGTTTACTTGGATGACAGTTATGCGAAATAATTATTGTAGTCGGGCACTAAACTGAAGTTTTGTTTTGTTAAGTTTAAGTTGCCATTAATTTGAATTAAAAATAAAAAATCAAACAAAAATTTGGGCAGTGTGGTCCCGATATAAGTATACAGCGAGTTTTTTTTTCTATAGGAAATATAGGAATGAATATCAAACGCATATGAATATCAATTGCAACACGCTTGCACGGATGGACCAAATTTTCTTATTCTTTTTTCGTTGTATAGGATATTGTCAGGAGGACATTATCTTTCATATGAAGAGAAGAACCTGTTTTTTTAATGATGTTGGAAGGCAAACAAGCAGACGGATTTCCTGATGGTAGAAAATTCACGCCACCTAGAGACACCAGACAATGGTGCGTTGCCAACCTTAGGCCGGGATGTTGGCCTCCAGCAAAAATAAATTTACCGGGTACCTTATCCTTCAAACTGAAACAGGTCAACGACAAGTGCTAACGTTATCTGTACAAGTTGTTAGTAGCTGTTAATGTTAAAGATTAAAAAGAAAGGGTAAGATTTTATTTATTTATATATTTTTTTAATTATACTATTGGAAGGCAAACAAGCAGACGGATTTCCTGATGGAAAGAAATTCACGCCGCCTAGAGACACCAAAGGTGGTAATGGTGCGTTGCCAACCTAAGGCCAGGATGTTAGGCCTCAAGCAAAAGTAAGTTTACCGGCTACCTTACCGTATATACCTATCTTAGCATACTTATATAAAACTTACTAAAAAAATATCTTAACATTTATATAAGGCCAGGATGTTAGGCCTCGAGCAAAAGTAAGTTTACCGGCTACCTTACGTTATGGCGGCAGGAATATGTAAGGCAGTGGTACCAATCCGGGCGAGTCGCTAAGCCTATGCTCGCCTCTTACGAGCTGTCTGGCAGTAAGGATGAAGATGGTCTATTCTGCAAAGGAGCCCAGACCAACACGGGGATACCTATTGACAAAATCAATATTACGTTATAAGAACCTTCTGAAAATAACTAACAACAAAAAAATAGTTATAGGTCAACGGATCCGGCTCGACGAGACGAACACGAAGATATAAAAATTTTGAAAATCGGGAGTACGGGCGAGAAGTTATTTCCAAAAAACCTGTGAAAATTGGGAAAATTTTAAAAAATTGTAAGAAAAGTTACCGGAAAATTTAAAAATATTATTACCAAAATTTAGGAAATCGCGAGAGGAAAACAAAAAGGTACGTATATCATACAGTAATAGGTCCACCTATTCAGACATGATGAAGTGATGATTACGTGAAATGAATATTAACTTTTATGTAGTAGACAAATTGATTGATCTAACCTCAAAGTATGTAAATGATATTTTTTTATTTATTTTTTATTTTGATGATATTGGAAGGCAAACAAGAAGACGGATTTCCTAATGGTAAGAAATTCACGCTGCCTTAATAACACCAAATGTGGTAATGGTGCGTTGCCAACCTGTGGCCGGGATGTTAGGCCTCAAGTTTCTCTTGTTCCCCGTGTTGGTCCGGGCTCTTTTGTAGAATAGATCATCTGCCTTCCTTGCTAGGCAGTTCGTAAAAGGCGAGCATAGGCTCACCGTCACTGACACCGTGACATCTGACTAGGTGGTAGAGTTTAGCAGCGACTCGCCCGGATTGGTACCACCACCTTACCTATTCGTACCGCCATAACGTCATAACATGTTCCGGTTCAGAGGGTAAGGTAGCCGGTAAACGTACTTTTGCTCTAGGCCTAACATACTGGCCTTATATAAATGTTAAGATATTTTTTTAATAAGTTTTATATAAGTATGTTAAGATAGGTATATACAAAAATTGAATCGCCTGTGTGGTCTAGCGGTCCAGGTGTTGGATTTGACTTCATGAGGTTCCGGGTTCGATTCTTTGGTCGGGCAAAAAAAGAACAAAAAGTTTTTCCAATTTTATAACAAAAAAAATGTTGATCGGGATTATCATGTACCCGGTTGGCGGTCACCTATCACATTGTGGAACTTTGTGTCTTCTTCGGCTAGTCATGGGTGCCCTGGTTGTGCTTCTGCCTACTTCTTCATGGATATG
>NJDC01000995.1:0-10318 GCA_002245475.1 Calephelis virginiensis
TGCTTGTTTCAGAAGATGGATAGATATTGCTGGGGAACCTGGTTTGTGGAAGAGCTAACGTCGAAAATAATTGCCGATTCAGGAATTCCTAGCGACAGATACCATTTGGGTAAAATCATTTTGCAGAGTTTCAAAAACTATCCTGAAGCCATATTACAGGTAATATATTTTTGACTTCTGTTTCGTCTTCAACGAAGTAAAAAGGCTTACAAATTATGAAAATTGTGATAACTGAAAACCGAAAATCGGTTATATTTTATTATTTAAGTAATTTTGTACATATCCCCGTGTTGATCCGAGCTCCTTTGCAGAATAGACCATCTGCCTTCCTGCTAGGCTGCTCGTAAAAGGCGAGCATAGGCTTACCGTCACTAACACCGTGACATCTGACTACGTGGTAGAGTGTCGCAACGACTTGCCCGGATTGGTACCACTGCCTTAACTATTTCTGCCGCCATAATGTCAGCGCTTACCGTTGACGTGTTTTGGTTCGGAGGATAAGGTAGCCGGTAAACTTACATTTGCTCGAGGCTTAACATCCCGAATTCAGGTTGGCAACGCACTATTACCACCTTTAGTGTCTCTAGGCGGCGTGAATTTCTTACCATCAGGAAATCCGTCTGCTTTTTTGCCTTCCAATATCATAAATTAAAGAACCTTGGCTTCCTGGGTTTGTTCAAATTTATTTACAAAAATAAAAATTAAAACCATCTGATTTACTGTTTCTCAAACTTAAATTAAGTTTTGGTTCCTTGTTTTTCTCGACGCCAAAAAATAGAAGGTTAATAATTTGTGGTGCTGCTATGCTATTAAATATAAACAAACTGTTCGTGTCTGTCTGTACGTGTGTACGTGTATGTGCGTGTTACGAAGGCAAACAATGCCTTCCAATAATATAAATAAAAAATATCGCTAAAAGTTCAAGGCCAGTGGACTTGAGTACTTACTGGCATACTGTAATATGCCAAGACTAGCAACAACCAAGTGACGACATAATTCGTGCTTAGACCAAATAAGACACGATGGTCTATTGTCGAGTGAGATCCAAATAGGGGTTCCACACGGATTAAAACTTGACTTGTTTAAAACAAAGTTCCCACCAAGGTCACCTTAGAGAAAGGCATGATTGGGGCGTGATTATAACAGTCTGGATGATGTTTACAAACTGAGAACCTTTTGCCCTTAACAAACCAAGATATAAAGTGCTGACGCTGGCACACAGATATTGTTCATAGCAAAAGACAGCAAACAAGCATACGGCTTTCTTCATTACCTACAAACACCATAGATGTTGTAGACCTCTACCAGATACTCCAGCCTCTGGACCGGAACATCACAATGTCAATAAGGCAGCAGGAATAGGTAAGACGGTGTATTCCCACTAAACCAAATTGGTGCACATTCTTCCACTTGAACATAGTTCAGTTGAAGAAAATGGCTAAATCTTGCTTTACTGGTTTCTTTACGATAATTTTTCCTATTTTTCTGTGTTTTGAGTTGGAAATTTATTGTATTATTTTTTTAATGACATTTTTACTTTCGAAGAGAAGTTTAATAAGTTGGATCCGTCGATGTCGAGGCGTTATGCTTCTCTATTTTCAGTTTTTTTTTCATTTGATCATAAGACTATTTTATGGATGATTATTCAACATTTTTAATGTTAGTTTTATTAACGATTTATGAATTTCATTATTTCTACAGATTGATGGAGCCACTGGCCAATCAGAAACCAATGAGCAAATGCACAAAAGAGCGGTTCAATGCGCTACCTCCTTTCGCAATTTCGGCCTCCAAGTTGGTGACGTGATAGTCCTCATCGCTCCATGTCATCTTGACCTTTCCGTTCCATTCTATGCAGCCTTATTCACGGGAGGTGCTATAGCTGCTCTTGATATAACTTTGGGACCTAGTAAGTATAAAAATAACTAAAAAAATCAAAAGTTTTGACCTCCAATTTCAAGTGGGTGCTTTTTAATTATCTTTATATTTTATATAGCTAATGAATACTCTTACTATGCTAAATAAAAAAAGTTTCTTCAGGCCATATACCCGAACAAAGTGTAGGTAGAGGCAACCACGGCACCCACGACTAGCCGAAGACACTAAGTAACATTATGTGATAGGTGGCCTATAGGATAGCCTATCGCGAACCGATATTATGCTCATGCAGTCAAGTCTAACACCTGGACCGCTGGACCATGGAGGCGATTCGAGAAGAGAGAGAGATTTTGCTAAATTGCTAAATTATGGTTAAATATATGTTTTTTGCATATTTTACCAAAATCGAGAAACGGCTAAAGGAACTAAATGGTAATAAATAACTAAAGTGCCCTTCATAAATCAGAACTTCAATATTGGTTAGTGGAGACCCTTGTTGAGCTTTATTTGCTTATTACACACACATCGCGATAATGTTCACCATAGACTGTATAACAAAGACGAAGCTTTGTGCTTTTGATCTATGGTAAATATACATACGAGGGGCCTTCAATAATTACTTAGCCTCATCGCCCCATGGCGTTGTTGTTACAAAAGAGTTTTACTATCGTGCAGTAAATACTTTTTGAAGTATATCAAGTAGTTTTCAGTCTTTTCCCTTCATTTGTTTTGTTTTGACAGCCTTTGGAAGCGAGCGTGTCGGTCGGTTTTGCAAAAATGGAAAAAGAACAATATCGTTCGGTGATTAGATTCTTGTTTTTGGAAGGGAAAACGCGCAGCGAAATCAAAAGCGCTTGGATGCTGTGTACGGTGACTCTTCTCCTTCGATGGCGACCGTCAAAAGTTGGTTCAGGCTCGTGGCCGCACGTCCGTTTTTGATGAGCCACGCCCAGGTGCACCGAAAACGGCTATTATAGAAGAAAACGTAAAAAAAATCCACGATCTCGTGTCGGCAGCCCGGCGACTGAAGATTCACGAGATAGCTGAGACTGTAGGCATCGCAGATGGGATAGTGCATCATATTCTGCACGAAGAATTAGGTATGAAAAAATTGTCGGCGCGATAGGTGCCGCGTTTGCTCACACCAGACAACAAGCGCAACTGTGAGACCACATCGGTAACATGTTTAGCGCTGTTTCAACGCAACCCGGCGGAGTTTTTGCGTCGTTTTGTGACCGTCGATAAAACATGGGTTCACTGATACACACCAGAGACCAAGGAACAGTCGAAACAGTGGACTTTACCCGGCGAACGTGCTCCAAAGAAGGCGAAGACAGTTCAATCGGCAGGAAAGGTGATGGCCAGTGTTTTTTGGGACTCACAAGGTGTGATTTACATCGATTACCTCCAGAAGGGTAAAACAATCACGGGGATCTACTATTCTGACTTATTGGGCAGATTCGACGCCGAATTGAAAAAAAAAGGCCCCATTTTGCAATAAAAAAGTGCTGTTCCACCACGACAACGCGCACACACCTCCGCCGTTGTCATGGCCAAATTGATCGAATTGCGCTACGAATTGCTGCTCCATCCACCGTATTCTCCAGACTTGGCTCCATGCGACTTTTTCTTGTTCCCAAATCTAAAAAAGTCACTCGCTGGCAAAAGATTTGGGTCGAATGATGAGGTCATCGCCGCCACAGAGGTCTATTTTGAAGACCTTGGGAAATCGTATTTTTTTGACGGCTTAAAAAAGTTGGAGCATCGCTGGTCCAAGTATATTGAGTTGAAAGGAGACTATGTTAAAAAATAAATCTTTACTTTATCAAAATTTTCTTTATTTTTTCTTAGGCTAAAAATTTATTGAATGGCCCTGGTATCACTACTCTACAGCTGCGCTAAACGAAACTGCCACTTCCGGTTTCGTCGGTACAAATCGTCGGTAAAAATACTGTTTGTATTTCTTGGACTTGTTTATTAAATAATTATATCCCAGGTAGGTAAATATCATGTGTTGTTATGTACACAATTACGATATATTAGTATCTTATTTAAGTAGTAATACCTTCATGCCCATATCCCGGAAGGAGCAGGCAGAGGCACAAGTCCCACGACTAGCTGAAGATACTAAGTCCCACAATGTGATAGGTATCATACATACATATCCAATCACGGGCAACATTATTTTTATTAGAAAATTGAAAATATATTTTTTCTAATTTTTATTTCCTGCCCCGGGAAGCAGACCCGGGACTCCAAAAAGTCAAGTCCGACGCTGTTAAACAAGATTATATTATATTGCTTACTATGTAGATTGGCTGCGTAATTTGTACAGGTTTATTTATTTACTAATTTAATAAAAATATCAAAAAAATACAGGTTTATTTTTATTTTGAACATGCACCAAGCATTGCATATTATATGATACTCGTATATAGCTTATAAATGAAAAGCTTTAACACCAAGAACGGGTTATTAAAACCTGGAGTAAGACCTCCAGGTTTTAATAACTACTCATATATTATCCTACTAAGATATTTTAATAATTATAATTGTACCTGTTTTTTTACACACTTTATTAGTATATTTTTATTTATTCGTTCTAAGTATAGCTATAGTTAATTGTTTTGTACACGATGCCTTCCATTTTAATTTCACAGCTTGATTTTTTTGGGTTCGCTGGAAGAAATTTCTTTAGTTAGAGATAAGCTCGCCTTTTGTGCATTTTTAACTTCTCGTGTATACATAAATAAATAAAAAAATAAATAAAACCGTTCTTAAACCCAAAAATTGATATATCAATCCAATTTTTGAATAAAACGAGCCACTTACCCTTATTGTGGTTTAGGTATTTTTGTTGCCAATTACCAATAATCTGAGGTCTTTTTATTTTCCTGCCCTGGGATGTAATCTATCTATATCTATATCTAGGTGTATATCTTTATATATAAAAATCAATGCCACTTTTCGATGTGATTTTATAACTCCAGAACGAGTTCACCTATCCAAACCAAAGTGAAGACTTTGTTTGGACTATTTAGTAGATGGTTTATGTGAAGTTTGCATAAAATAGGTCGAGCGGGTCCTTATCTACAACATTTTTTATAACAAATGAGTTCAATAAATGGCGGATCATTTTGTAAAAGGATATTTTTCAGTCAAATTGAAACCTTTTTCTGATGGGGCTTGGATTAATATATAGGATAGTTTTTTTCCGTGTGGGACCATTCACCACGCGGGAAACGCCGCGAGCAACAGCTAGTGTATATATATGACGTAGGCAACAGGCACATGTGATTCTTTAAACGAGTTTTCGTACTTCTTAAATCTACTACCGTCTCGGAGTTCATATGACTAAGTTTTAAAAAGTATCTTCACGCCCATATCCCCGAAGAGGTAGGCAGAGGCACAACCAGGGCACCTACGACTAGCCGAAGACACTAAGTCCCACAATGTGATAGGTGGCAAGCCTATCGCCAATCGGGCACATTTCCAATCCCAACCAACACTTTTTTTTTCTATAAATTTTAAAGAAAGAAAAAATTTCGCCCCAGACAGGATTTGAACCTGTAACTTTTCGTCTCAAGTTCGTTATGGCCATTCTAAAATGTGAATTTCATCTGTAATGATGAACTCATTTGGTGGGTACTCAGAATTGTGTATCTATAGGACATAACTACCCGCGTTAACGGGTTAGAAAGGAATTAAAAATTTCGCCACGGGACATGAATCCTCAGTAGCTCAATTGGTTAGAGCATTCGTCGGCTTGAGACGAAAGGTTACAGGTTCAAATCCTGTCTGGGGCGAAATTTTTTTTTTCTTTAAAATTTATAGAAAATTTATCCCAAGCACAGGGCAAGTGCTAAAATAAAAATACTTTTTTTTATTGGAAAATTGGAAAAATCCAATTTTCTTTTTGTTGGCCGACCCGGGATTCGAACCCAGGACCTCATGCAGTCAAGTCCAACACCCGGACCGCTAGACCACAGAGGCGATAGTTTTAATTACAACATAATTTCAAGTTTAAGAAAACTTTTCCCTATCTTTTTGCTTTTTTTAGAGCTTTCGGACTAAAAAATAATTTTTTTTACTTATCTGTAGACGCTATTCAAAGTTTTCATACAAATAATTTACGGAGACGCTAGCCCCCTAAACTCATGGTTAAGGTTCAGAGCCCTTACAATAAGTTGACTGCTAATCAATTTTACTATACTCGCTACCGTCTCTACAAATAATTTGTATGAAAACTTTGTATAACTTTTTAAATAATTTTGTAACATCTTTGTAACACTCATATTCCGCAAATAAATATTTTTTTTCTTTCTTTTCTTTCTTTCTTTCTTCTTTGAACAGCGCCTCTATTAGTAACTAAGATAAACACATTTTTAAACCAAAAGTACGTAGTACTATTATATATTCTGTGCCAAAAGTGTCTTTGATTTCGATGCGTAACGTACCGAATTTGGCTAAAATGTAGTTTAAAAAAATATCAGTTAAGAAAAATACTTGCCATGAAGCTTTATGAAACTTCTTACTTGGGTCAAAGGCAAACGACCCTTATGGAGTAACGGACAAAATGTTAAAAAAAAAATTTTGGTGTTAAGGAAATCAAATTTTGCAAAAAGCAGACTATGAGATCAATTCAATCCTAATAATATTCGTATACAGACACGGCCCTAGGGACTTTACCGCCCAAGGCAGCCGCCCTTACCGCCCAAGGCAGCCGCCCGGTCCGCCCACCCTTAGGGCTGGCCCTGTTCTTATATAACTGTTTTTATAAGCACCTCAAAAAACTTACGATGCCAATTGTTTTCAATTGTCATCGTTAGTTGAAGACGTCTTCAATTAAAACCTTGCACATATCAGTTTTTTAATTTCAGTAGTTTCTACATGAACGAAGAGATTTGTATGAGTGTGTATTGTAAATAAAAGCTAAACTTGTCAGGAGATGTTGATTTTTTTTGTTTAATTTTTGTTATAGGACTGGCATGCCCATATAATTATAATATAATTCAGATTTAAAAAAAAGTTTTTGTTATTTATTTCTTAATTACTTTTTTAGAGGAGCTCCAGCAGTATTTCGAAATCTTACAACCAAAACTTATATTCTGCCAAAGTAAAAAGGCAACACACATACAGTTAGCGCTAAATGAAATTGAATCTCGAGCCAGTATCGTCACTTTTGACAAAGGAGAAAATGTTTGCAGCCTCAAGGACTTCAACGACAAATATAGTGAAGATATTCCACTGGAAGAATTTAAGTAAGTGATGACTATATACATTCTCTAATTGTAATATTTGTATAGTAACTACTCTCTGCCTACCCTACAAGTGACTTGGCGATAAGATCTGTATGTATATGTATGTGTGTATCAGTATATATTAAATAGAAAATTATCAACGGGGCCACGTTGTATCAAATTCGGGCTTTTTTTTAATATTTATTGACCGCCTCGTTGGTCGAGTAGCTAGCGTACACGCCTAATTACGCCGACCAACCGCGAGGCTCGGATTCGATTCCCGACGGGGGCAGGCATTTGTGTGATGAAGATTTGGATGTCTGCATCTGGGTGTTTATTAAATTTATTCTTGTATCTATTTAAGTATTTCTATATATTATAATCGTCGACTAACACCCACAACACAAGTATATAATTTGCTTACTTTGGGGTTAAATTCAATTTGTGTAACTTGTCCAAATATATTTATTTATTTATTATTAATATCATTAATTCATAATTTAGCTAACTCATAATTTGATTATTTCTTGAATTATTTCTTGCATCGATTTGATTATATAATGAAAAAGGTAAGAATATATAAAAATGTATTATAGATGGGTTGTCTAAAAAGATCCTAGACAGAATTTTAAAAAACGGCTGTTTATTAAATGTTGCAATATGAAGAAAATAAGAACATTTGATCCTGACTTAAAGTGTGAGTCATGTAGAATGGTCAGAAGTTGGGCTGCCTATTATTTGTCTAAGTTACCAAATATAAACAGAAATGTTAACGCTAGTTACTGTCACAGGAATAGTTAATAGAAAACAAAATACATCAACATATCCACCGTTTTATTGCGAATACTTCGATATTTGCTTTTTTTGCAAAAAAAAGGAATAATGATAATTCGATCTTTATAAAATAACTAAAAATATCGAATATCAAGATTTTTTAGGCAGCCCATTTTCAAGATGATTTTCAACTTAATATATTGATTATAAAATATGTTTCATTATATTACAAGCTCGGTATATATCGATTTAAGTTCGGATCTTCTATTACAAATAATAATATCGTTCAGCATTTTAAATTTGGGATCAATTTTATAGGAGTAACGTTAACTAAATAATAAGGGTAAAAAGATGATTAAAGATGTTAAAATTATTGGTTATTACCAATAAAAATGTTGCCCTGAATATGCAATTCGAGTAGTTGTGAAAAAAGGGGCAAGTACCAACAACGGGTTATTTATATAGCAAAAAAAATTAAAGTTTTAAATTATAAGATACCAAACAAGTAAGCAGCTTTTCTCATTTTGATATGATCTTAGATGTCGCTGATGCGTTATTTATGGTCTGGATATTGATCTGGCAACGGTCTGTTTCAGACATTTAATACCAAAAAAAAACAGTAAAATATTGTCTTAAATTTTATTACCACGTCGCTATTTGATAATCTTTTTTTTCGAATGGTTGCTAATAATTTCTAATAGGTTCTAAATTTCTCAAGTTCTACTCATATCTAGTCGGATTTAGTCAGATCGTAATAAAATTCTATCTTCTCCTCAAAATCATGACCTGCCTTCCAATAAAGAACCAGCCAATTTCTATCAAGGCAGTAGTTCGTTACAACCGAACAAAAATATATACAGATGAAATGATAACCTCGTCATTTTTAGAATTGGTTAAACTATAGCAAAGGTTCCCAAACTTATTTGATGTAACATCCACTTCAAAAATTTGTAATTTTGTAGCGCCCCCTCACGTTTTTTCTCGTCAAAAACATCAATAATAGCATATTTGTCTCGCCTGGAGTTTAATAGAACCATTATTTTAGGTTTCCTTACCTCTCTAGGCTTTCAGCGCCCAAAAGGGGGCGTTATCGCCCACTTTGGGTAAGACTGAACTATAGAAATAAATAAAATTATTTATTTGCGGAATATGTGTATAAATGAGATTTTACAAAAATATTTAACTATATCAACATATTCTACCATATTTTGTTGTGCAAATATTTTAATATTGATAAAAAATATTTAATTACATACACTTTAACTTTGAATTTGTTTTGTTTGCAGAGCAACAGACTTCGATGCATCCACTGCATTGGCCTTCCTCATATCAACCAGCGGCACAACTGGTTTACCGAAAGCAGCGGAGATCACACATAAAATATTTGCTTTGTCTATGTCTTGTTTAATGTGACTAATTATTTCATTAACTGTCACAGCTCCAATCACATATATAACATACTAGCAGTTTCACGCACCTTCGCCTGCGTAACTTGGCTTCTACTGCACCGATTTTGATTAAACAAAGCCTGTACCACTCAGGTATAATGCAGTGAAAGAATTTTTGAAATCGGTTCTGTAGTTTCGGAGCCTATTCATTTCAACAAACAAAAAATCAAATCTTTCCTATTTATAATATTAGTATAGATATGAAATTATAAACTAGCTAAAACGGGAAGCACTGCTATTTATTAAAAATTAATACAAAAAAAATCTTGTAAGTCTGTCTTTATATGTAAAAAAACGTTATCACTTGTTTCAAACAAATGCAAGTTCTAGATGTCACATTTAAGAAATACCGAAAAATGAGATGTGCTTAACCTTAAAGAAACTTAAAAAGTATCTTCACGCCCATATCCCCGAAGAGGTAGGCAGAGGTACAACCAAGGCACCCACGACTAGCCGAAGACACTAAGTCCCACAATGTGATAGGTGGCAAGCCTATCGCCAACCGGGCACATTTCCAATCCCGACCAACACTTTTTTTTAGAAAATTGGAAAAATCCAATTTCCTTTGTGTTGGCCGACCCGGGATTCGAACCCGGGACCTCATGCAGTCAAGTCCAACACCCGGACCGCTAGACCACAGAGGCGATTATTAAAGAAACTTAAAGAAAATATACTACTGTTGTGTAGAGGATTTTCTGGCAGAAAAGCATAAATAAAATAAATAAACACAGTTAAATGTCAAAAAACGATTCAAACCAATTTATTTGGTTCTATATTGTGATAAAAGATACCAAATGGTTCCGAAATGGTCCCACATAAATTTCACCCTACTAGTAGCTTTGAATTACACTTAATACTGCGTTTTCTATTACTGACTTAAAATTTATGCATTACGAGTTTTAAGTGTTTCTCAAAAACCACTTATTCGTTATCATGACCTATCTTTCTAAAAAGAACCATCAAAATCGGTTGGCCAAG
>NJDC01000995.1:14958-25404 GCA_002245475.1 Calephelis virginiensis
CATCAATATATTTGTTTGTGTGTGTCAAATGCATGGTAGTGTAGGTAATGTTTTATTTATTGATTTAATAAATAAGCATTATTATTAAAAATATTAGCGTTCTGCACTTCTCCTAAAAAAACTATAAGTGTGAAAATTTTATGTTTATTTCCGCACTTTAATGTCCAATTTAGCAATACGCAATTTTATGTCTGCGCAATTTTCGTAAAATGGGGTCCAAAGTTTTAGCATCACATATTAATATATAGATTACACAGAGTAAATTGGGTGAAAATGTTTACTCATATTAAGTACTTTTGTTCCAGTATATTTTAGTGCAATTATAATACATTGCAATAAATAAATGAATAAGTTTAACATATTAATATTATTTAATGAAATGTCATTAAATAGAGCTAGACTTTGTTTTCAAAACTAGCTGCTATCTGCTTTTCAAAGTTTTTTCGCAATTCACATGATTTCGATCTCAACTATTTTATACCAAATTTCATAATAGATTTGACGGTTTTTAACTTTAACCTATAATATATTTTAAATGTTTACAAACACAATAATATTCAACCAGATTAAAGAATCTCAAAGAATGAATTACTCAAAGCAGTGCTAAAAAAACTACTGTGAGTCTAGTCCAAATTTGGAGATATCCGAAATAGTAAACATATTAAGCATTACTGTTTATGTTTGTACTAGCGGCTCAATGCGTGCTTCGCCACGTATATGACCGTATGAATACCATAACACAACAAAGGAAAAAACAACTGAAAATATTCAATATCACAGGGAGGATTGTGCTGTCATCTGAAAATAGTTTGAATTTGACCGAAAAATACCTATTAACAAAACGATCCGCCATTTCTTGAATTATTTTATTTCAAAAAATGTGATAAATGAAGAACCGCTGGATTGATTTTATGCAAACTTCACATAAACTATGTAGTAAATAGTCCGACTAAAGCCTAAACATTTGGTTTAGATAAGTGAGCCCGTTCTTGAGTTATAAAATTATGACTAAAAGTTACATTGATTTTTATATACATAGATTACATAGATTAGAAAAAAATGTTTGTTAATAAATATTTTGATTTAAGCGACCCCCTAATCTCATGATATATCACTAAAGCCCCATGTGATTTCTGGACGTCCTTAACGCTGCTAATTAGCCAACATTTACATACATACATTTACATCTTCACGCCAACTTCCATACGGGGTAGACAGAGAATATCGAATGCCAGACCTCACGATCCTGACAAATCTGTCTAGCTTCCTTCACATTCATTACCCTTTCAAACAAACACACCACCTTCGGATAATATCCGAGTGATCTGATCGTGGAATGTCAACCTTGATCTCCCCGGGTACCCATATCCATCCACATTCGCATTGTATATCTGCTTTGTCAATCTTTCATCTGTCATTCTTTCCACATGACCGAGCCAGATGAGCAGGCCCTTTCGCATTTTAACACCAACAATTTTTTCAATCCCACTCTTTCTCGGATATCACTGTTACGAATGCGGTCAGCGAGCGTTGCACCACAGATTTTCCGTAGTGCTCTCATTTCGACCGCATTTATCCTACTTTCATGCTCTTTTTGACATACCCAACTCTCTCTTCCACACAATAACGTTGGAATAAGCACAGAATTATGCAAAACCAGTCCAGCTTTTTAGCTCAAAACGTCGCTTTGGAACAGCTTACCCAACCCTCCATTCACACTATTTCCTGCACTCACTTTCCTCTCTACATCCGCGGTGTACCTTTCATCCCTGCTAAAAGCACAACCAAGATATACAATTTCATTCACTTGTTCTAGCCCCACATCATCAACCAAAACTCTTACATCCGTTCCGGCTACGTCTCTTTCCAACACCATTATTTTGGTTTTCATCGCATTCAAATGTAAGCCCCTTTCTTTACAATCTCCTTTCATACCTGTGACCAGTGTTTGCAGCTCAGATGGTGTAGAGCCCAAAAGTACAGCATCATCTGCATAAAGCAGGCAATTCACCACTTGATCACCCATACGCATTCCCACATTCAATTATCTTAACCTTTGAAGACATTTGTCCAAATATAAGATAAACAAGCGTGCTGACGACACACAACCATGCTTGACGCCAATATTAACATCAAACCAAGGCGATATGTTACCATTTAAATGCTTTACAATCTAAATACTTTGACTGCACCGCGCGCAACAGGGGCCCGACTATCCCATAATCTGGCAAAATGTCCCAAAGTTCCTTACAAACAACCCTACCAAACGCTTTTTCGAGATTCACAAAACCGCAGAAAATCCTCCAACCCACAGCCAAATACTTCTCTACGATGTTGCGGAGCGAAAACACTTGATCCATACATCCTCTTTCAGACCTAAAACTGTCTTGAGCCTCCCACAATGTTTCATGTACATATATAAATAATTGTAGTTTCATTCAACAGGAAATCTCACCACGTACAAAAGTAGCTAATGCTTATGGAATGAGCGAACTGTGTGGTCTCATCTTTCATTTAGAATTTGATAATAACGGCACCTGCGGCACACCTATGGACAGTATTTTGTATCGTGTAAGTTATAATTTTATTTACTTTTTTCAAATTCTTTAATTACCATTTATTTTTGTATTGGTCATTATGTTATGTCTTTTAAATTACTAGACTTATTTTTTAACTTCCCTCTGTTCATAACGCAGATTTCTTCTTAGTTACTATGGACCATTGAAACAATACAATTTCAATTAATTCAATTGTTACCGGATAAAAGCTACCTTCTAACTTCTAACAATATCATGTTTCTATAAGAGGACAATTAGCAATATAGAAATAATGCTGCCGCGAGAGTATGTAGAAACCCACTAAGGCTATTAGGCATGTATATGGAAATAAAACTGAAGCTAAATTTAGGATTTATTTAAATTATTCTTGTCGTTTAATTTTTTTGTCATTGCTAAGACCTTCTAAATAAATGTTTCGATTTCGATACTTTCTTATAATATGGACGTTTCGTCGCGAAACCATGGCAATATCATGTAATTATTTGAAATGATTATTTTATTTTATATTGTGGCAAAGATTATTCCGTGTTGTTCCGCCTCCCCTGTGTCAAACAGATCATCTGCCTTTTTCACTTTTTTTTAATGATATTGGAAGACAAACAAGCAGACGGATTTCCTGATGGTAAGAAATTCACGCCGTCTAGAGACACCAAAGATGGTAATGGTGCGTTGCCAACCTGACCTGTTAGGCCTCGAGCAAAAGTAAGTTTACAGGATACCTTACCCTCTGAACCGGAACACGTCATGACGTTATGGCGGCAGGAATAGGTAAGGCGGTGTTACCAATCCGGGCGAGTAGTCCAGAGGCTACAGGCTCTTTGACCTTGTCAGTTGTCACAGTGTTAGTGACGGTGAGCCTATGCTCGCCTTTTACGAGCTGTCTGGCAAGAAAAGCAGATAAAAGCAGTTATTCTACAAAGGAGCCGGGACCAACGTGCCCTTCCTTTTTATTTTCATTGTCGTCTTGCTGGGCAGTTTGTAAAAGACGAGCATAGGTTAAATGAATCATTACTAACACGATCGCTTGTAGATCACTATGCAAAATCTTGCCCGGGTATCCACCTCTCAATCCTCTTTCCTATTCCTGCCGCCATAATGACGGTTTCATGTTTTAATACAGATAGTATAGTAGTCTTTAGACTTGTGCAACCTACCATAGGTTGTTGTTGTACCATAGGTCTTTACGCCACGAATGTCTCTTACCACTTGCTGTTAACATATTTCGTTTAAATATGTTAACAGCAAGTTAAAATTTACTACAGAATTTACACAAATTTATTTTCTATATAAATTTTATCTGTAATTCAATGTTGCGGATCAGACTTAAAGATTTGTTAAACTGTTTATGATAGGCAAATCCACGCCATCATTATAAACTCTCCACTCATTATAAACGACGCACCAACAACATTCATAGTGTCTATAGGCTGTCAGGGGAGATCATCTGCTTGTTCGCTGCCTTTTGTTATAACAACATATAACAAAAATATTTGAAATTATACTCATGGGTTATTACAGCTAATAGATCCTGATTCCGGCAAAGACGTAACAGAACCAAATGTTCCTGGGGAACTGTGGCTGGGTGGACCCAAAGTGTTTAAGGTATTGTTATTTATTTCACTGAAATATAAAACAAACAATCAGGTTAAACTAAAGACGGTACAGACAATGTTTTTAACTTTGTTAGCTTATGAGTTTGCAACTTACTGCAAACAAATGTATTGTAGATCGACAAAAAAATAGAGAAAGGTTTTTTGGTGTTGCAGGCTCAAGCGTCTTCCGCTTAGTTGCTATAATCACTTATATCAAAGTCTTGGGTATAAGCATCATTACTTATCTTTAGCCAGTGAGATTTGGCATCACTAAGAAAAGACACAATACACCAATTTCTTAACGAATACTTCACTTGTCACTTAACCTTAAGAAAATTATATATAATGCTACCGTAACTGACTAATTTTATAAAATTTGTATACGAAAGTCAATAATTACTAAAATATTAGATCCTACATATGAAATTGGCGTTTTGTATGGGTGGAACAAAAAGTCGAATATTTTTAATGTGATACATTTATTTAATCAAAGTATGAACCATTGTATTCAATGCACTTTTACTACAAACGTATTTCATTGATCCCTTTACTAAAAACAAAAAAAAACCAATTGTAATGGAATCAATAAAATCTTTTGAAGGCGGTTTGGACTGAAATATTTTTTTCCTGCAATAAGTTATCCAAATTTCCGAAAAAATGTTAATCTGTAGGAGCATAGTCCGAGGAGTGTGATAAATGTCAGACATTCCAATGAAGCTCTCCTAATTTGGTAGCGGTCTGTTGTCTCGCGAAAAACTTACGTTGGCATATTCGATATTGACATTTCGAGTTATGTTTAGTTTCAATTACGTTTGGAGTAGAAAGCTCAAATAGCCTTTAAAATGCTTGGTGTACGTAAGGCGAGATAAATCTTAAAGCCAACCCGTTGCTTGCAACTTTACTAAGTGCAAATTCACCCTCATGTGGAGTAATAATCTCAACTCTGGGCATGGGTTCCCTTGTATCAGCTCCTTCCCTTTGACTGCACCTACAGTAGATCGATCAACCGACCGTCAATGACCAAACAACTTCCAATCGGCTTGATCGGCGTCGAGATGTTGGGACTCGGAGTGTTTCCTACCGAACTATGGGTATATAATATGTAATACTCTAAAAAGTTGTAAAATCAAAGTAGAAGGCATCAGACCAATCACTTTGATGCGTGATACCTTCTACTTTCCATTAAATGACCCACAATCCTTTTTACCTATTCTTCTATAAAAAATGCAATCAATAGACAAGCGTCCTGAATTTCTTTTTAATTGGAAAAAATAAACAAATTGAATCGATAAAACAACGTGAAATCTCGAGTAATAATGCATATTTGGCACCAACTCAAATCTAGCTAGGTACATACTCGTATCAACATAAATGGTAACGATAATAAATACGGCCTATTTTTATAAATACGGCTACGATTTTTGGGGCTTTTATTTTTTGTTTGAATATTTTGATGTAGTAATAGCTCATCAGAAGGACAATATTAATTTTTGTTCAATAGTAAGGTATTTCACGTTGTTGATTTTATGACAACAATGCCAATTTACTGATCTTTGTTTGAGTAAAATTAGAATATTAAGGTATAAGTAAACATTAGTTCACTAAAACGTTATAGTAATTAGCAAAAATGAGTTAAGTATAGCAATATGCTAATGAACAATCAGTGTTATTTAAATTTTACTTAAAATATTATTTACAGGGCTATTACAATAATGAAGCAGTTACCGAAGAAGTATTTAACGGAGAATGGTTCAAAACAGGAGACATGTTTTACAGAGATGAGAGATACAACTTTTTCTTTAAAGAACGAATAAAATCATTATTGAAGTACAAAAATCATCAGGTGATATTATTTTATAAGTAACACTTACCGTACTATCGATTTTAATAGCCCATTATTTAAATAATGTTTTGAAAACACTTCATCGACTTATGCATTGGATAGTTTGCAGCCTCTCGACTGAACTCCAATGTCAACATCAGTCTTTTTTATAACGATTTATGTATCTTTTAGGAAGAAGAGTATTAAGACAAATTTCCTGAACTTACTAATTATTCCTAATCCTAAGCTGTTAATAGCCTAAGATTGCAAGCATAAACATACCTGAGGTTGTCTTGAACCGAGTTGTTTTGTCGGATTCCCTTTTTCATATTCAAATATTGAGAATGATAAGTCAATTTTAGTATATCCAATAATCACAGATTTGACTGTGAATTTTATCTTTAAATATTAATTAAAAAAAACTCAGTGATTTTGCTGTTTTCTTTTTAAGTTCTGTTAAAAGTTATCCAAAGTTTGGAACCAGATCTCAGATAATCTAAATCCATTTCAAGTCTGTATTGCTTAGAGCCAAATATAACGGCTATCTTATCCACAAAACCAAAACACAACAACAAAAAAGTAATTAATTATATTAATCTTAACATGATATTATACTACAGATATCACCAGTCGAATTAGAAAATGTAATTCGTCAGCACCCGAGCGTCTTGGACGTGGCGGTGACAGGTATAAGTGATCCAGAATGTGGCGACCTACCAGTTGCTTGCATTGTTCCTCGTGCGGGCAAGAATATTGAGGCAGAGGAACTTAAGGAATTAGTCCGAGGTTAGTAGTAACGGGTTTCGGTTTGATTTCCGGGTCTGGACACTTAAAATGTTGGTTTTCTTTTTTTATTATTTGATAAAAACAACTTTGCCCAGGATTCAGAATGCCCGTTTGGCTTTTAATTTCTCGTCTGTCATATTATGAGACTAAGTTGTTGTTGATGTACTGCCTATCTCTTTGGAGGCGTGGAAATATTATCTTCTATGAAAATATTAGCCTATTTGCGTACGGAATTTAATCGCAATCATCTAATTTTGAAATTGATAAACTTAACGTGCGTTGATTGATCAGTCATACATATATTTATCATCCCAAAAATAATAATAATGTTTTATTTAATGATATTTAAAGGCAAAGAAGCAGATGGGTTTCCTAATTTCACGCCGCCTAGAGACACCAAAGGTAGTAATGGTGCGTTGCCACCCTGAGGCCGGGACGTCAGGCCTCGATCAAAATTAAGTTTACCGACTACCTTACCCTCCAAACCGGCACACGTCATGACGTTATGGGGGCAGGAATAGGTAAGGCGATGGTACCAATCCAGGTGAGTCGCTAAAAAACTCTACTACCTAGTAAAAATTGAAATTCTTTCGTATTCACAATCGTTAAATGATTCATTTTTATTTTAATCATCTTTCCACCACTTCATTTGATCCACTTACTCTACCTTCTGTACTTCACTCAATTATTGTCATTCTTTTTTAATGATTAGTTTGTTTAAAATAATTTGTTGAGTTTATTTAAAATTATGGATAAAATTATTTTTTTCAGAATCACTAACAGATACGAAGCAACTTAGAGGTGGAGTGATATTTTTGGATGCTTTACCGATGACTGCCACCACAAAAGTAGATAGACGACGTCTCAAAGAGCTAGTGAAGACCGCACAGATATATTAGATGAAGATAATAATTAAAGATATAAGGGTAGATCAAAGCTTTCACGCGTGACTTAAAGAGAAAATTGCATGATGGGGTATAGCTTGTGATTCACATTTTTAGGATAGCTTTATAGAACAGCAAGCATTGTACTGAAATATACTGGTGGTAAAGTGCCATGCTCTGTCCCGTCAGGGAAGGAATCTACCGCCGCGTACCTATTCATGCCTATGCGTAATGAGTGTCATTTTTCGGTCCGGAAGGCAGTTTGTAAACTTTGAACAATTGACCTAACATCTCGCCGAGAAAACAGCCACGCATCTATGACATCTATAGTTTCTATAAGCCACAGTTATCTCTTTGCAAAGAGCCGTATGCTTATTCGCCGTTCACACAAAAATTTTCCCATGCACATGCAAAAAAAATGACGCAGGGTAAATAATTACCACCTATCAAATTAACGCCGATGCATACCCAAATTATAAAGAGTTATGTACAAGATGATGATTAAATGTCTCAATAAGAACTGAACACTATGATGGCTATTTTGACTTATTGCGATAGTGATGTGAATTAAAATTTACTTTTTAAAATGTGTTATCAAATGCGAAACGAATTTATAAGTTCTATATTTATAAACTTACTTATAAATTGTGTTAAAACTTATGAAAAATGAAGTGGTAATAGTTCATTAAAAAGTTTTAATAAAATGAAAATAAATGTTTACTGTCGTAGTTTAATGTATTTATTATTGGAATAAAAATAAGTGCTTGTTTTATTTACACGAAAGAAATAGGTTTTCGGGGCTATATTTAATACAATTCGCTACACTACATTGTCAGTGTCGTCGCTACCATCTACCATCACCTACATTATTTTCTGGTGAAACTTGAGCATCAAGAAGACGCGGACGGGACCTGGGACCCGAATTGGAAGCGTCTACTAGGCGATACTGATGTGCTTACCTGTGCAACTATATTTTAATCAATTATCACTAAGGTCGCACATCTTTAACATAGGTTAACATAAATTTATTAATGTTTTGGGCAAATTACACAAATCGATAAAACCACTAAGTATGGATATTACTCAACAATACTAATACTTATATAATTATTGTAACTTTCATCTTAAGCATTCAACGTAGAGCAAATCGAATCGTCAATGACCGGGCAATTACCAATCGACTTGATTCCGTAGAGATGTTGGGTCACTCAGTGTTCTCTACCGCATCTATCATGGGGAATGCTCTGAGGAGTTGTTTGGTTTAATTAGAGCCGCTAATTTCCACCTTCGGACGTCGCGTCAGAGCGGTATCATGCCCATCGTCTCGATGCGTGGCGATCTACATCTGTGCGATTCCGAAGACATTTTTACCCTGTATAACACCTTTGTGGAATCAGTTACCGAGGGCGGTATTCCCAAACGATTATGACTTAGGAACCTTTAAGAAAAGAGCGTACTCATTCCTTAAAGGTCGTCAACCCATCTGTGATACTCCAGGTGTTGCGGATGTCCGTGGGCGGAGGTGATCACTTTCCATCAGGTGACCCACTTGCTCGTTTGCCTCCTCTTCTATAAAAAAAAACCAAAAAGGTGGTCGGGCGACATCATATTTGAATATCATCATATTTCACATCAAAATCTTAAAATTAAAATTAAAACCTTAAGCGATAGGTACAACTACAACTACAACTCATAGCATCTGTGCACAAGCTTGACCGCAAGATACAGTCGTCCCGCTCTGCTGATGATGGTGTTTTTGCATCGCTGTCAAGTTGATATCCAAGACGCAAAGACATGAATGCGGGAAGCAGCTGCCAAGCGGAAGATACTCCCGCTTCAAAGCCACTTAAGTTACTTAACTCACTTAGGTAGTGTAGGTTTAGCCGAAAACTTAACTATTACAAACTAGCTGTTCCCGAGAATTTCGTTCCGCCCGTTCAGTTTCAAATCTTTCAGAACTAAATTATATTTAGCTAAGCCACATTTTAGACTTTGTCACTTAACATTAAAAACCTCATTTAAAAGAGTTGCATTGTTTTAAAAAGCAACAAAATATCAATTTAAAAATTAAGCCATAAAATGTTAACGCTGCAAATGCGTTTGCTACTTTACTACGACCACTATTTAATAGCCCAAGATTCATGAAAAACCAGCCATTCGTTATAAATTGGAGTGATGGGGCTACTGTCTTTGGGGTAGTGCCTTTATTTAAATCGGGTGACACTTCTGACCCAACAAATTTTCGACCTATTTCAGTTTTGCCTACACTTAGTAAAATATTTGAAAAATTAATACTTAATCAGATGTTAAATCACTTCAGTGTTAACAAATTGTTACATAATAAACAGTTTGGATTTACCAAAGGTTGCTCAACCGTTGATGCAGGGGTGGAATTATTAAAAAACGTATTTGAAGCCTGGGAGAGCTCGCATGATGCATTAGGATTCTGTGATCTCTCTAAGGCTTTCGACTGTGTTCATCATGATACTTTGATCAGGAAATTACGCTATGACGGAATTAAGAACAAAGCTCTTGATGTCATGATCTCATACTTGAACAATAGAGTTCAGAGGGTCAAAATAAATGGTAAAACTTCTTCGGGTTCTGCGGTTACGATTGGCATACCACAGGGCTCTATTCTTGGTCCATTTCTGTTTCTTGTATATATAAATGACTTATCTTATTACATAAGGGATACCCACGGATATTGTTTTGTTTGCGGATGACACTTCACTTATATTTAAAGTGAAAAGGCAATTAGGTAAGTATGACGAAGTGAACAATGCGATATCTAAAGTTGTACA
>NJDC01000995.1:25421-42969 GCA_002245475.1 Calephelis virginiensis
ATGTATGTACGACTAGATAACAATCACCATGACAATTTTATTGTTTATCTCCAGTCTCAAAAGTCTAACCAATAATGAATTCTGATAAAAAGTTTATTTTTTATTAGTCTTATCGGGTGTAGATACTTGAACAGTAATCCTTGTTATTAATAGGACGGTTTCTAAGCTGAGCTTTTGTGATATTCAATTTCAATAATGTAGCATGTTGTGCGTGTGTGTGTGTTGCATGTGTGCGTGAGTGTGGGTTAGGAAACTGATGTGATCAAGGTGGTTCTAATCTTAATGTTTGGTGATATTTTCTGGTGTTACTGTTTAAGCGAATAAGGACACGGTTCTGCTGAGGGTAAGAGACAACCGTGTCCTATACCGTCATAGATATTATAGGTCGCTCTCCTAAAGTCGGTCTGTGTAGGTTGAGACTAGTACTGGAGAGGCTACTACCGGAGGAAATGCTTACTAATAATACATTTAACCTGTTTTATCTCTTAAGAGCTGCCAGGCTATTGGTCTATTCTGCACAGAGGACCAGGACCAACACGAGACAAATCGGTTTACAAAATTAAAACCTTTAGTCAATGATTAGAAACAGTGTTTAAAACGAATACAAAAAAAAGAAAAAACACACTCCAATGGTTCAGTCATATGGCAGATAAAAGATGAACAAAACAGGTAAACAATGCTAATAATAAATGTAGGAATCAGGAGTGACCCAAGTTGACCACATTATCCACGGGTGGTCACAAGTCTCTAAAACCAGCGTAATGATGGAGGAAATTAGACACATATGTAGAAATTGTGACATTTGGCACTTATTTCTCTCATCCTAACCCGCAAGGGACTTGTTATATAGAAGTGTGTGTATGTATGTATTTCAATTTTTTTGGATTTTGAACTGGTGTTGGTGTTCCGAAAATAAACAACTACTTTAATGACATTTATCACATTGACACGTGTATCACATAATGATCTATGATAAGTGACTATCTCACGCGGTGATAAAAGTAATTGTCTGTTTACAAATTACTTATCATCATATAAAGTGCCTTAATGATATTTTAATGACGTACAAATAACTTTACAATACATGATTCTATGCGCAATAGTCCGCTGTTGTAATTACGTCGATGATCCTCCCAGTAACAATAAAATTATTTTAACAATAGATTAATTTGTGTTAGGGTTTCGGCTAATTGAGATGACTATACTGAAAAAGTTTTTGCTACATACACAACAATTTTTGCTAAAAAAAACTTATTTTTATGCAAAAAGGCGGCTAGTGCGCCGCGCCTCTTCTAGTGGTAATAGCAGACACTACATATGTTGTAGGTACGTCGCTGTCCTGTGGCCAGACTGTTAGGTCAATAGTGCAAGTCTACCGGCTCTCTCCGAACTGGCATGACATTGTCATCATGGCGACAGGAATAGGTAAGACGGTGGATTCCTACCCAGAAAAGTTGCTGCACAGTACTCGACCACTAGTGGTCTTGTTCGGAATGAGCTGTTTCGCCTTACAAGCTGCCTGGTAGAGAGGTAGATGGTCTACTCTACTATGCGGACTCGGACCAATACGGGAAAATTTGTATTAACTATGCATAACTTAGAATATTGGCAAAAACTATGAACATCAAAAACAAAAATCGCTCATTAATGCAATAAAACAGCACAAGAATTTACAAATTTTCAAAATTACTAAAATCACTATACCACCAGTTCCAAAGGCTGACGCTGGGTAAGAAAAGAAACCACCTGGTCGCTGGTTTGTATATTGAAATATAAAGATTTGACTAATACCTTATATTACGTATCTTATAAATTATATTTTAGCAAAAATTAAGAGCAAATACGAAGAAGATATGTTTAGAGCTGGTTTCGAGATATTTTATAAGCATTTTAACAATAGTAAATTTAATAAGCAATTTCAAAAATAGTAATTTTTTATTTTTTAGATTGTAAAGAAAGAGGCTTACATTTGAATGCGATGAAAACCAAAATAATGGTGTTTAAAAGAGAAGTAACCAGAACGGATGTAAGAGTTTTAATTGATGATGTAGTGCTGGAACAAGTGAATGAAATTGTATATCTTGGTTGTGCTTTTAGCAGGGATGGAAGGTACACCGCGGATGTAGAGAGGAGAGTGAGTGCAGGGAACAGTGTGAATGGAGCGTTGGGTAAGCTATTCCTAAGCGAGGTTTTAAATAAAAAAAATAGACTCACTTTGCATAATTCTGTGCTTATTCCAACGTTATTGTATGGAAGCGAGAGTTGGGTATGTCAGAAAGAGCATGAAAGTAGGATAAATGCGGTCGAAATGAGAGCACTACGGAGAATCTGTGGTGTAACGCTCGCTGACCGCATTCTTAACAGTGAGATCCGAGAAAGAGTGGGATTGAATTCTTTCAATCAAATCAATCAAAAGTGTTGGTGTTAAAATGCGAAAGGGCATGCTCCGCTGGTTCGGTCATGTGGAAAGAATGACAGATGAAAGATTGACAAAGCAGATATACAATGCGAATGTGGATGGATGTAGGTACCCGGGGAGACCAAGGCTGACATTTCACGATCAGATCAATCGGATATTATCCAAGGGTGGTGTCAAGAGTCTCCGAAACCGGTGGGTTTGTATGAAAAGGGTTATGAATGTGAAGGAAGCAAGACAGTTTTGTCAGGATCGTGAGGTCTGGCACTTGATACTCTCTGCTAACCCCGTAATGGACTTGGCGTGAAGATATGTATGTATGTATGTAATTTATGCCAACATATTTTGAAACCTACTAGGAAACTTACATGTTTGGATGTACTTGCTAGCAATTTAGATACTGTATGTTAGGGCACTCACATTATTGGTTTATCTGACCATGAAACTGCACGAAGTATACAATTAAGTGTTAATCAGTACTGTGTTGAAAGTTTTATGAATCAACTTTCAGTATTAATGAAGTTTTTACTAGAGATAACTGCGAAGAGGTTCATAATACCTTTATGTTAGTTTGTAAATAATTGTGATTTTCAAAAATTTAAATTGAGGTGTAAAATAATACATATGAAAAAATGGCTCTCCAAAGGTCTTTAAAAGTGTTGTTAAATAAAAATTCAGTTATATTGAAATATTCCTTATTCCCAATATAACAAAAAGATGTATAAAATGAGTTACAAATGTTACAAAAAGGTATTTTCTAAATGTATACTAAAATCTCAGAAACAGGCATCGTTAAAATGTATTAAAGAGTACTCTAATAAATTTAAAGCCTCACGGGATAAATTATAAGTTAATTTGTAGAAATGTTATGTGATTAAAAATGAATTTGAATGCTACGACTATTTGATAATTGTATCTATCAAGTCTCAAAAGAAAATGAATATTACAAAGTCGTAAGAAATCTCTCTCTACGCATTTTATTTTGTTATTCAAGAAGCTCAGACAAGCAGCATCTTAATCTATATTATGGTCTAGCAGATTTCTCAGTAATTTTCATTTTACTTGATCTATTAAGTTACTGTCTCTAAGTATGAGTCCATTAACTTTTGCTTAATGTTTCTAAGCATAAGTCACGTCTGTATTGTGGACTTTTTCTCTGCAGATCAAAGGTGAAAAATGTTCAATAAACAAATTGATATTGGTTTCTGTAGCACTTTTGTATCTAACTAGGCTTTTAACGTTTTTCCGTCTTTTTCAAGTCACGAGAAAACTACATTACATGACACTACATGACTCGGTATCACCCCACTTAAATTTGATCGCTACCCGAATCATGGTTTTTGAGTTTGGCATACTTAATATTCAATGGCAGAGGTAAGTAGTTAATGTTGATGTACCATAAAGACGTATCGACTAAAATAAGTCAAAAACAACTAGGTGATCTTAATAAAGTTTATTTAAAACCACCTTTAAAACATGACATACCATTCGAAAAAAGGACTGTCAAATTCGAAGAGAAATTTCAACTGAAAATATTCTTTGAAATCGATAAAATACAAAGGGAGGGAGTTGAAAAAAATATATTTTGAACTAAAATAAGAATGGCTGACTCACTAGCTGTCACCCGCAGCATTGCCTGTGTGGTTAGCGGTCCCACAAGAATTTTTTTTGGGATAAAAACTATAATCCTAGGTGTTAATTCTATTTACCCTATATGTGTGTGCCCATGAAAAGTACGACCGATATTAATGATGCAGGAGGAACAAACAAACAAACAACTATGCAAACTTTCGCATTTATTAGTAGGATTGATTTATTTTAGTATAAGCGATGCCGTGGACACCAATGTCCTTTTTAAAAAAATATAATATTGCAAGACCCAATTGAAAAACATAATAGGCTCAATTTAAAAATCCTTGACCTTAATGATATAAAATAGCCTTTTGAAGGCCAAAGAATAAAACAAGACACAGAATTACCTTAACACAAACCCGATACTTAACGTCCCCATCATACTCTGTTATTAGATGTGAATTATATATACAAATTGATTGTTAAGTTTTACTTTTGTCTTGAAATTGATATTATGATTCCATAGATCAGCGGTCGGCAACCTGCGGCCCGCGGGTCGCTTGCGGCCTGCCGACGTATTACTTGCGACCCGTGAATGTTTTGTAAATCCTTTTAATATTATAAATGCGAAAGTTTGTAAGGATGTGTGCATGTTTGTTACTCTCTCACGGTCGAATGGCTGTACGGATTTATCTGAAATTGGGAACACAGATAGATTGTGACCTGGATTAACATGTAGTGTTAATTTAAAACATTAATCCCGATCGCACAAAGGGTTCCTGCGAAAACGCGGGCGAAGCCGCAGGTAACAGCTAGTAAATTATAAAGAAAGGAATTAAAAATTTCGCAAGGGGACTTGAATCCTCATTAGTTCAAATGGTTAGAGAATTCATGGGCTTGAGACGCAAGGTTTCAGGTTCAAATCCTGTCAAAGGCGAATTTTTTTCTTCTTTAAAATTTATGGATATTATGTCATTTACTGGTTATTTTATATTATTTATCTCATATTACTCTGTGTATTCTTATATTTAGGTGTTAAGCACTTCATGATCAGTAATCATTTAATAATATTAAATAGTTCCGGACGGTAATGAAAATCAATTTTTAATTTAATTAGTAACAAACTCTTGTTTTCCCCGTTTTGGTCCGGGCTCCTTTGCAGAATAGACCATCGGCCTTTCTGTGCCAGGCAGCTCGTAAAAGGCGAGCGTAGGCTTACCGTCACTAACACCCTAACATCTGACTTGGTGCCAGGTGGAAGAATAGGTGGCGTGAATTTCGTACCATCAGGAAATCCGTCTGCTTGTTTGCCTTCCATTTTTATAAAAAAAAAATATATTATCGATAATAAAAAGTGTATCAGACACATGTAATATTTAATGTCAACCTACAATTTCGATAGTCATTTGACAGACAATTTAAACCTAAATTAGTCCTGAAAGTCATTCGATGACGATGGAAAAATAACAACTATGTATGCAGTATGCTTACACAACAGATACATTTTAAATGCTACTTTGCTATTCAAATCATTGTTCAAACGTAGTCTTCAAATAGACGTGTAATTTACATAAAACGTATAACTCCTATTACTGTGAATAATACAGCGGAAGCTTCCACTTCATAATTTCCTGCTTCAAAATACTTAGATCGCTTTAAAAGTTTCTTATAAAAATTGAGCATGGATGCTAAGCACCTTCCATAAATGAGCATGCACTGATTACAGAATAAATGTAAATGCGTATAAATTTAACTAAAAATCAAAAACTTAACAACTTAGTAACGAAGGTGGCCTTAGAGCCTGTTAATGATATCTTTCAGCCAACCTTATACTGTGGAAATATAATCAAAGTTCGTGGCGGTACTCTTAAAATACGAAAGATATGTTAAGCACAAAACATAAAATTAGAATAAAATTATGTACTAAGCCTGAACAAAACTGTTGTATTCATTAAAAAAGTCCAGACCAATAAGAAGACATCAAAATAACAGTCACGAAACAAGAACTTATCTTCATTTAACTAGACGCAATATTCTTATAAATATAGGAAGAAAACATTGTTTATTTTGATACGACAAGATATACTTAGAGGTCAATGGACAAGAGTGACACTTTTCTTACATATTCACATATGATAAGGTTGATATTGAAAAAAATATATAGATTCTTAAATATATATATATATAGATATAGATATAGAGAACGTCTGTCGGGTCAGCTGGTTGTTAGTAAATTATAATGTAGCCAAAAAGGGTATTGATTACATTCAATATACTCGTATCTTAATAGCTAAGCCGACAGACGTTATATAAACAGAAATTGATTTACCATAAAGCACTTGTAACGGGTCTATACGAGTAAAATACTAAAATATACCACCGTATCGGAACCTAGACCCACAGTACGAAGATTTCTCTGCTCGCATCTTTTCTTCTTTATTCTGTACAAATAGTCTAGTAATACTTAATAAATTAATATTTGTAAGAGATTGGTATGAGGAGCATTTAATCGCAAGCACTCTTATCCGCTAAATATTTAGCAATGAACAATTTTTTACGTTATTTTAATTTGATACGTTTTTTAAATATATTTAATGGAAGGTCTTTCATATAATTGGAATTCTATTATAAATATTGACATACGAAAAAATGACTTACTCTGTGGAGACGAGACACACGAACAGCATATCATATTTTTTTTAATGAATCTATATAATTCTGAACGTATACTGGAAAGTTACAGATCGAATAACTTCTATTTTTTTTTTCTCTCAGAATACTCTTAGGCCTAAGTTATTAAGCAGTGTCAATATCAGTTAACTGATTCATTCTTTATCAGCATATGATGGTGATGAAGGTCATCCGCGAACAATACAATCTCATGTTTGTCTGTTACGCAGTAAGCTTAGTATGTTAAGATTGTATTGTATTTTATTTTATACTAGCTGGTTCGGCGAACTTAGCTCCACCCGTTTTGTTTGTTTGAGTAAATTTTAAATGTTGTTTTTTCTAGTTTCCTATCAGTTCTTTTTCCTTTTATTATCTTTAAACCGCCCCTGTACTTCCAAAAATAATTCAAAACCAGAATTGGCCAAATCAATCCAGATGTCCTCGAGCTTTAGCAAGACTGACCAACAGCAATTCATTTTTATATATAAGATAATATATAAAATAAAAAAGAGGACCCAGAATGGTGCCTTGGAGCACACTCATTTTAAGAGCAGCACTTGTCGATATAATACAATTAATCTTAACTTTTTGAATACTCCCATTCAAATAAGAAATAAGAAGATCGAGTTCCTAATTCCTGATTTCTTAATAGCGTAATTTCCCGATCAGTGTGTCATGGTAAGCGCAAGCACGTGTCTTGAGCAAATTACAGAATGTACCACTTGAGAATCTATCCCAAAATTCATACATTTTCTGAAATGACTCCACAGCAGGATTAATAGATCCACCCATTGTAAAGCTAAACAATTTATCTTACTAATAAAATAAATGCGAAAGATTGTATGTTTGTTTATGTGTTTGTTACTCCTTCATGCAATAACTGCTTAACCAATTGTCATGTGATTTGGCACACACATAGAGGGTAACTTGGATTAACACGTTTTAATCCTGAAAAAATTTTTCTGTGGGACCATTGTTGATTGATGACCATTGATGACCAAGCGGGCAACGCCGCGTGCAGCAACTAGTCATTGATTAATATAGGAATAGATTACCAATAAAATATTGATATCTGAAAATTGACGATAACAATTTGGTGCGGCTACTACTCTATATGACAGACAAAAAAATCTTAGACTATTTGTGTAAATCGTCATTGTCTACAGCTACGTCTTATCTCAGATTAGTAGTGGAAGTGCGACGAAAAATTGAACCAAATTTAGCCAGAAATGTTTCTATTACTTAACAAGTAATCTACGCAGTTCTTCACAATTCGCAAATCTTTTCTTACGATTTAATTTATTGTGTACAATTTTGTTTAGCTAAAATGCATAACTGAAATATTCACGAAGATATTGGTGTTTCACGTATTTTTTCCTTACTGTAATAGTAGAAGCATCCATAACTAAGCTCAATAAATCCTTATTGAGCTTAGTTATGGACCACTACTTTACCTAAGACCTCATTATGACTTATTACGACGACGAAAATGACTAACTACAGAAATGCATATCGAATATGTATAACTGTAGAAATGGAAATATTTATAGCTTAGTCTGCGGTAAGGGGACATATTATCTAAGTTAGTTTTATACTTGAAATGGCTAATCATATTGTAAAAACAATTGTTTTTTCTAATAAGATAGTATCAAGACGCTTCAAAGTACTAAAATAACATAGCAAATCTTATCTTTTTTGTAATCTAGGTGCGATAAGGTGAGAATAAGAGGCTGTCTTAGTTTATTAGGACGTCCTGATTTGCAGATTGTTTATTCAGATTATGTTTAGAGTTCGAAAAATGGCAATGCACGTCCTCTTCGACTGCCCCGCTTTCGTTCAGGCTAGAAGTAAGCATCTGGTACTCTTAATAAATAACCAATATCTTAAGCTGATCAATCCCAAGAGCATTACAGTTCTTAGAAATTATCGGCGTTGCGGTATTGATCTAAGCTTAACGAGTTTAAGTTATGATCACAATAGATTTACTTAGGTCGCAGTGATCCTCTGGGTAGCTATACACGAACTCCAAATTTTTTTTGAAGTGAAAACTTCTTTAGCGGCGTGGCGCACTTTTTTTGGAATGGGTAAAAACTTCTAATTTCACGTTAGATCGTCAGAACGTAAGACGGTGCACTGCGCATGTGCCAACAAGACGGCGCCGCAGGTCGCTTGCGCGAGATCTAAAATAAAACGTAGATTCATTGCTGTTTTTGTATTGCTTACATATTTCCGAACAGTATAGGATTCGCAATGAATAACATCAGTACGAGTGAGTGTAAAACAATCGCATAAACTACTGCGATTCGGCCTCTCGCGTTGTTCTGAAGTATTAAAGAATGTACTGTAAAGTGTAAACTGTTTCTTGCTTTGAATGCTTTGCAGTTTGCTTTGCAGTCAAATATTAGTTTACTTAAACATCTTTTATTTTGTTGCGACTTCTAAGTACATAATAGTTTCTCAATTAATAGGAATTATAGTACAACATTGTAAAGAAGTTCAGCTGTTTTTGAAAAAGTTGTAAGTTGAACAAAGGAAATAATAGTAGAAGGAAAATCGACATACACATATATATTATATTGAATTGAGTTATGTATACTTAAGTTTGAAAAAGTAAATATATCATGATATTTTATCTCATATGTAATACTATTATAACTGACTATTTTACTATTAGGTAGCGCACTGAAGTTTCATGGTTTAGCACCGAATTCTAATAGGTAGGTACTAATAAAGTGTACTAGTACATTTTACTTATTGTACGATCGCAGTGCGAATCCAAAAATGTCCGATTAAGCACAAGAATATTGTATTCTACCACATAAATGATAGTACTTTTATACTGATAATTAAAGCAATTCGTGCAAAATTACGTATTCCCTAACCATTCAAAAATGCACAACGCTAATTTTCAAGTTTTCACTTCTGCCGGCACTCCCGCTGCCTTATTAATAAACACGGAGTAAAGTACTCCAAGGTTTAACCTGGTATTATAGTCTTTATTTCAATGTAATACAGACTATAATATCAACTTAATCTTACACCTACCCTACCTTTATTAATAAGACTGTAAGAGTTCAACCCGTCTTTTTTTATTGAATCAGGCGTTACTTTGCGGAAATCTATTAGAGCGCAATAAAGGCTTATTTTACGTCTTGAACAATAATAATAATAATAATAATAATAATAGAATTTGAAACTCTTCAAAAGACAGTTTTTTAGTTCTTGGCATTGGCATTAGCATCTGCCTTTAGACAGGTTTTGGTTTTAATCTAGTTGCCCGGTTTTGCTAAACAAAATCGGGCTTAAATCATTCAAAATTAGTCATAGACAGTCATGACAAGATCTTTAGTAAAGCCGTGGCCTCCTTAGTCTGATCTAGTGAGATTTGGCGGAAACGAGGACATATGTAAGACACTAGCTGTTACCCGCGGCTTTGCTCGCATGGCAGTTATTATATTTACTAATTATAGCCGATTAACAATGAATTTCATACAAACTTTCAACCCCTATTTCACTCCCTTAGATGTAGAAATTCCAGAAATGCCTAAATACATATCTACTCATCTGTAATAAGAAGCCCGAAAATAAAGTTTCATGTTTCTAACTTAAAAATGACGGTCTTCCATACAAACTTAAACCCCTATTTCACTCCTTTAGGGGTAGAATTTTCAAAATTCTGTACTTCGTGGGTGTCTACTCAATTTCATGGCTGTAACTATAACAGTTTTTGCTCGGCGAAGATGAATCAGTCTGTAAGGACATGTTATAAGTTTAGATTCATTTCTTCACTTCATTTGTGTACTATAACTCACAAAGTAGAAAATGGCACCTCAATTGACAAGTTTTAGTTATTACTTCCACGAAGTTCAGTAGTTACGAAAAAACTACAACCATTTTTTTCCCGATGTTGTCAAACTAAAAGATTAGTTCAACATAAAACAACAAATGTTAAAAGCAGGTAAACATTTTGGAAATTACTACAGTAAGGCTACTACTGTGGTAAATATATCTAACCAAATTTCTGCATATAGTTAAACGAGGTAGAACCAGACTGGTTTTTTTGTAGTCATTAAAAGAAATGTGTATTTTTTTTTAATTATGTCTCAACATTTTTTAATTGAAATAATCACAATATAATAAATATGTATACCTATCTCAAATGGATAAATTTCACATATTAAATCTCATTCCCAAGGTATGAGCAAGCTATGTACTTATGTCATAGGTATTGGTCGATCACACTAATAGGTATGTATATTTATTTAAATAGACATTGGAATAAATACATTCTATAATTATATTTTAAAACGCAAGAGTTTGTTTGTTTACTTGCTTGAACGCGCTAATCTCAGGAACAGAGTCGGATTTGAAAAAAAGGTTCCGAGTTAGACAGCCCATTTATCGGGGAAGGCTATAGGCTATATATAATCACGCTAAGATTAATAGGAGTGAAACATCAATGAAGAATGTTTTGAAATAGGGGGATTTTGTTCCTATTTTTTCCATACAAACTATTAGTGACTAGTGAAGCCATACGAAATTCGCCGGGTAGGCTAGTGTAGTATTAGAGTAGAATAGTAGAGCAGACTAAATTTGGATCAGAATTTTCCTAGCTTTCTTTATGGTTATTACTACAGTTGTAGACAGTAAACCGTTACGAAATATTCAGTTTTTAGGTGTTTTTTACTTCCAGATTTTATTAGATTTCAGGTCGCTTTTTTGATGTTTTCCTCTCTGAAAATAGTTCCTTAGCTAAATAGAAACAAACGAAAGCCTTATAGATTCACGTGTCTGTTTATCCCTCCGTATGTCACAGGCACTTCATTCCCCAAATCCCGTGTTTATCCAGCTGCTTTTTAGAATAGATTTTTTGCCTTCGCGCCTTCTCGAAAGCGAGCTACCTAAGATCAAATACACATAACATACAAATATTATATCTAGTAGATAATATTGGAATCATTGCTTGAGTTCTGTTTCATAGTCGTCATTCTTTATCGTCAAGTCCTTAGCCGTCACATATTAATATAGGTCTTCAATAGCAAAATGTAGTTTACATCGAACAACCACACGAATCAAACGTGGATGTATTAAATATTCTGAAACAATATTTCGGATACGTTCCCTTTAATTTGTGATTTCTTATCTAGTGTGTAAAAACACTATATTTATAAAAGCTATTAATTTGGGAATACAGGTACTTATTAAAATTTGGTTCTTTAAATTAAAAAATGTTGGTCCGGGCTTCTACCCCGTGTTGGTCCGGGCTTCTTTGTAGAATAGACCATCTGCTTTCCTGTGCCAGGCAGCTCGTAAAAGGTGAGCATAGGCTTGCCGTCACTAGCACCGTGACATCTGACTAGGTGGTAGAGTTTCACAGCGACTCACCCGGATTGGTACCACCGCCTTACCTATTATTTTATATTATACTAGCTGTTACCCTCGGCTTCACTCGCGAAAAATTTAGATGTAAGCTATCCTATCTTTCAAGTTAGACCAAACTGCACATGGTGTGTAAATTTGATTAAAATGGGTTAAGTGGTTTAGGAGTCCATTGAGGACAAACATTGTGACACGAGATTTATATATATTAAGATATATTCCTGCCGCCATAACGTCATGACATGTTCCGGTTCGGAGGGTAAGGTAGCCGGTAAACTTACTTTTGCTCGAGGCCTAAAATCGCGGCCTCTGGTTGGCAACGCATCTTTACCACCTTTGGTGTCTCTAGGCGCCGGGAATTTCTTACCATCAGGAAATCCGTCGTCTTGTTTGCCTTCCAATGTGATAAAAAAAATATACATTTCCTTCACGTTTGCGTTGGAAAGTTAATTTAATTATTTTCATTAATTACAATTTATTATTTTTATTTTTTACTAGCAGTTTCACGCAGCTTCGCCTGTAACTTGGCTTCTATTGCCTCGATTTTGATGAAACAAAGCCCATGGCACTCGGGGATAATGTAGCATTCTAAAAGTGAAAGAATTTTTGAAATTTCAGTCCAGTAGTTTTCAAGAAAACAAAAAATTTAATCTTTTCTCTTTATAACATTAGTATGTAAAATATTAAAATGTAATATTAGTAATGTAAAATATAATATACTATACAATAGATTGTAGCAAATAATATTATATTTTACATATATTTTTTTATATTTAAACATATTTAAAAAATAGTGGTAACAGTAGTTAAAAATATAATTAAGTTTGTCAATTTTGAAGAATTTTGTTTTGTATATAATGAAACAAATACTTAAATCTGGCGAGTTTTTAAATAAGTAATTGCAAACCTACTTTCTGGTGTCAGTTTATCGTTGAATTCTAGCTATCGTCGTATAAATACATTTGTTATATCAGTCAAACCGTTTTCGATAAGTACCACTACAAACACCGTGACTAAAAGTAGCCGATAAAAAACAGAATGCTCTTCTTTTCATACGAATTCTAATAATTGGTAATGGTATCTAGTTTTTCTAGAAAATTTGTAGGCTAAGATTTTTGGTTATTTTTTCTTTATTTATTTAACAACAAAAAACAATATCAATTTATTTTTTTTTTACAACCTACAACCCGCGTATCTAAGGGAGCACGTTGAGCTAAATTCATCAAACTAGGTACTCAGCAGGATGCCAGGTCTCCTTTCATGTCAATCTGTCGGTCTACTATTGGAAATAGTTTCGTTTGTTCTGCCTTATCGATCAAGTGGCTTGCGTAAACACCTTTGAAGATATCGTTTTATGCTCAATGAATTATCTTATCGATAAGGTTTTTGGTATCAGTAGAGAGTGGGATTCATTCACGATAAACATAATACCTATTATTTCTTTAATTAAATCTGCTTAATGAAAAATATGTGTATACTAGCTGCTACCTGCGGCTTCGCCCGCGTTTTCACAGAAACCCGGTGTGTGATCGGGATTAAAAATAGCCTATATGTTAATCCAGGTCACAATCTATCTGTCTTCCAAATTTCAGACAAATCCGTTCAGCCATTCGAGCGTGAAAGAGTAACAAACATCCATACATCCATACTTACAAACTTTCGCATTTATAATATTAATAGGATTTTCACAGATGTCCTATCTTGTAATGTTTTACAATTTACAAATACCACTTTTACTTCAACTTACTAATGTTACTAACTTTTGTTTTACAAATGTAAATAAAATATATCCCAAATTTTTGAATGGTATATTTACGCCCATATCCCTGAAGAGCTAGCCAGAGGCACAACCAGGGCACCCACGACTAGCCGAAGACACTAAGTCCTACAACGTGAGAGGTGGTAAACCTATCGCCAACCGGGCACATATCCAACCCCGGGAACGTTAACTTTATTAGAAAATTGAAAATATAAATTTTCTAATTTTTTTTTGTTGTGCCCGACCTAGGGTCGAACCTGGGACCTCAAGACGTCAAATCCGACACCGGACTGCTAGACCACAGACGCGTGTTAAAAATGATAGCTAAAAAAAACCCGTAAGATGCTCATCATTCTCCTATACCCTCAAGCAAATGTTTTAAAGGTTCGTCAACTTTTCACTTTAAAAGCAGTAACTCATTGTAATATCCTAAAGTCACCGAATTATACTAATCTTATAAAGCGAAGAGTTTTTAGAATACCTGTTCGTAACCCAAAAAGTTAATTTGGTAAATGGTAACTGCTCTTATTCATATATGTATTTATCATCTCGCTTCTGTGGCCTGGCGATCCAAGTGTTAGACTTGACTTCATGAGGTCCCGGGTTCGAACCCCAAGTCGGGCAACAAAAAAAAAGTGGTATTTCCAATTTTCTAATTAAAAAAAAAATGTGGCCCGAGATTGGATATGTGGTTGGCGATAGGCTTGCCACCCATCATATTATAGGCATTGTTATTATTGGACCTAGTGTCTTTGGCCAGTAGGTGCCCAGGTTGTTCCTCTGCCCACCTCTTCAGGGATATGGGCGTGAAGATGCTTTTTTTTTACTTTTTTTTTAATATTTTACATTACAAAGTCTGTCATTACTGTGAAGTTAAGCTTTTATAAGTCAATGCGGCTAACGTACACGCCTCTACTCAACCGATCAACATTCGGTTCCCGATGGGGGCAGACATTTTTGTGATGAACATTTAGGTGTAGACCCAAATGTAGGAAACATGTATGAGGGTCAAGTCCAACACAGGCTGAATAGTGTGTGCCTACCGGACATAGACGTGGATGACTGCTTAAATGTTTTGAAAGGTAGCATGGTGGAAGTCGTGAAAGAGGTATGTGGAAGTGCGCCTGGACTGGACAAGTTACAGGGCTATAGTTTGATCAGTTTTGCATGAAAGGTGTATGAAAATATAAAAATTGAAAGAGGGATGCAAGGGATGTACAAAAGAATGTAATGGGAGGTGGTTTCAGGTCTGGAAAAGGATGTACGGATTAGGTGTTTTCGCAACATCGCGATCGTAGCATCTGGTTGTGAGCCCGAAGGTTTTCTGTGGTTTTGTGGATTTCAAAAAAACTTTTAATAGGGTTGTACGTTAGGAACTTGTACATTTTGCCAGATTATGGGATAGACGAATACCTGTTGCGTGGTGTTCAGTATTTAAGTATTTGTATGTATTAGAATCGTTGACTAACATCCACAACACAATCATATAATTTACCTAAATTCAATTTCTGTAACTTGTCAAGGGATATTTAAGGATTTAAGGAAATAAAATCTCTGGTAGCCTACTGTCAGGGTTCCTGCGAACACAAAGTTCGATATTTGTTTTATTTTTTTATATTTGCAGAATAGACCATCTGCCTTCCTGCCAGGCAGCTCGTAAAAGGCGAGCATAGGCTAACCGTCACTAACAGCGTGACATTTTACGCCATAACGTCATGACGTGTTCTGGTTTGGAGGGTAAGGTAGCCGGTAAACTTACTTTTTCTCGAGGTCTAACATCCCGGCCTCGGGTTGGCAACCCACCATTCCCACTTTTGGCATCTCTAGGCGGCGTGAATTTCTTACCATCAGGAAATCCGTCTGCTTGTTTGCCTTCCAATATCATAAAAAAAGTTGAGAACATACAAGTAATCGTTTTACAACAAACAGTAAAATGGTAAGTTTAATATTTAAAGAGTTTTAAATGTTATAATGTAACGCATAACATTGTTTGTAACATGCTAACTATCAAATGACGATAGAACTAATTCCTAACACCAAAAATTAAAATAATACACATAGCTACTTTTGTAAACGCAGGAACGATAAAACTTCAAAGGTTCTGCAATTGCACATCACTATTAATTCTTATGTCATCATACCCTGCACGTGTGATAATTTACATAAAATATCATTAAAACATTAGGAGATGTTAAAATTCTTAGCGGTTCTGACTGCTAATTACATAAAGAGACAAATATGCGTGCAGTTGTTATCAACACGCTTTTATTAGCTTAGTATGTATATCTATATGCTATAATATAAACATTGGAAAACTGCAAATATACGACTTCAATTTCAATAGAATGTTATCTAATGGTCAGGTTCCTATATTCAAGAAACGTGTCGTTTAGTTACGAATTGTAGCTTTTAGTTATTCTTACAAAAATAGTAAAATTCTAACTACGGTCATTCGTTATCGTCTGTTAACTCGTAAGATTTTTGTAACTATTAGCAAATCTTCGTCACCTTTAGGCAAACTACTAATGCTGATACTAACGGATTATGGTTCGTTCATTATGGGAACCAAGCCTAAGTAATCAATTAAATGTATTAATTACAAAGCGCTGTTTTAACTGCCATTAAATTGCATAAGACTAATAACGATTTTATAAACAAAGAAAACAAAGAGGTTTTCTGTTAGACCCCTTTTTGTTTTTGTTAATTAATTACTTCGCTAACCATAAACTATTTTGATGTTTATTTTATCTTTAGGTAGGTCATGTTATAGAGGTGATTTATTAACATTAATAAAATCTGTTGAGTCGTTTTTGACATTTTAAACGATCAAGTATAGAAATTGAAGTTGTATTTTTGCTGCGCTTAAATTATCTTGCTTAGATAATAGACGTTGTTGAAAATAAAAACTTCTTTAGTGGCGTTGCGCACTTTTTTTGGAATGGGTAAAAACTTCTAAACTCGCGTCAGGACATGTGACCTGGTTGAAAATTCGTAAGACGGCGCAGGGCGCTTGCGTGAATAAGACGGCGCAGGGCGCTTGCACGAATATACATGTTGTCATGTTTGTGTACGATAGTGCAATAAATGAATATTGTATTCTGCCACATAAATGAAAGTACTTTCATACTGATAATTAAAGCAATTCCTTTAAAATTATTTTCTAACCATTCCAAAATATCAAAAATGCACAACATTAATATTCAAGTTTTCACTTCTGCCGGCTCTCCCAGAGTGCAGCCCGTCGTTTTTTTTTTAAATTAGAAACGTTTTAAGCCTTTAAGACCAATCAAAACTAATAAACATTTTTAGCATACATTCTACAGTAAAAAACTGCGGTTAAGCATAACTTGTTCTTTATATTCAAAAAAAAGTATCTTCACGCCCATATCCCCGCAGAAATAGGCAGAGGCACAATCAGGGCACCCACGACTAGCCGAAGACACTAAGTCCCACAATGTGATAGGTGACAAGCCTATCGCCAACCAGGCACATATCCAATCCCGGACAACATTTTTTTTTATTTGAAAATTGGAAGACCCAAATTTTCTTTTTGTTGCCCGACCCGGGATTCGAACCCGGGATCTCATGCAGTGAAGTCAGTTCTTTATATTATAACTTTTTAAAATCTTTGTGTCTTCGACTCGTCGTGGGTGTCTTGATTGCGCATCTCCTTACCTCTTCAAAGATACAGAACCAACAGAAAAAGTGGTGCTATAAGTTTGACACTATTTTTATTTTTAATTATTATTTAA
>NJDC01000995.1:60739-82636 GCA_002245475.1 Calephelis virginiensis
TCTCCATGTCACTCATCGCTTCACCATTGCAGTGGCTAACTGCGTTACATCAGTTTGTTGCGTCACCAGTATTCAAATTTATACGCCTGCAAACATCAGAAAATTTCACAAGAGAGCATGGATATGAGCTTATCAACAAGTACAGGGTAATTATGGTTATTAACAAAAAAATAAAGCTCTTTTTTTATGAGATAGCCAACTAGAAAGCGTCTTAATAAAGAAAATAAATTAACTATTAACTATATTTTAACAGTGATGCCAATCTAAAGAAAGAAAGCACTCGACAACCAAATAGTAAAACCAAAGAGTAAAATAATACCAGTATATATATTTTCGAATGTACTTTAACCAAATCGAAACTGGTTAAATAATACTCAAAAGTTAATTGTTAACAAATTTGTACTATAGTCTAAAAATCTGTCTTGTCTATGACACCTATGTTCATAACTCAAACTTCTCTATAACTGGCAAAATCTCAAAGGCTCAAAATCTCAAAGACCACGAGTTTAATGCTCTTGAATTCGATAAAGTCTTCTCTTCGTCTCTTATCGGTATCGAAACTTGGAATAGCTCATTTGCTAGTAACTGAAAGAATTAAATTCCAAACTATGTCACCGTGGATTTCGTGGATTACGGAACGCAATCTATAGCAGGTCAAGATAAACCTTCTACTCGTCAATTGAACTTAGTTATTAATCAAATATTATATGATATAACTCATCGCATCTGTGGTCTAGCGGTTCAATTGTTGGAGTTGACTGCATGAGGTCCCGGGTTCGAATCCCGGGTCGGGCAATAAAAAGAAAATTGGGTTTTTCCAATTTTCTATTAAAAAAAATGTTGCACGGGATAGGATATGTGTCCGGTTGGCGATAGGCTTGCCACCTATCACATTGTGGGACTTAGTATCTTCGGCTAGTCATGGGTGCCCCGGTTGTGCCTCTGCCTACCTCTTCGGGGATATGGGCGTGAAGATACTTTATATGATATAACTGATTAAATTTCAGCCATCATTTGCCATAATCAGTCCGACGCTTATGACGACTTTGATGAACCCTGAAACCCGACATATTTGTGACTTTACGAGTTTCGAAACTATCTTACTTGGAGGTAGTGCAGTTTCACCCGAACTCATGGCAGACATTAAGGTAATTCCCTTATTGTTTTTCTACGTGTTTTTTGTCATCATTAACCTGCGTAAATGGAAGAAAATTATGGCAAACAATTTCAGAGCAATAAAGGAAAAGTTTAATGCAAGCAAAATAATTGTTTCCGACAACATTGCTGCCCTTTAAGTATTCTCAAAAAAAATCCTCATAAGTGTTTACCAAGGCATACTTTGAGGTTGACTTACTTTAACCCTCTTTATGGTGATTATATAAAATAATGCATTATTTGTGAACACGACATTCATTATTTAATTTTGAAGAAAAATTGCTCTGAACATCATTGAATTAGAGAGGCCGGTATATTAGAGAGTCAGTAGTAGTTGGAAATGACATATTAAGATCTTTATTACGAGTAATATATTATTACTATTACTATGCTAATGCTAATATATATTATTATATATTAGCTTCATATGCTGAACTTAATTTAATAAGTTCAAGAAACATATAATTAAGAAGAAAAAAACATTTTGTCTTTTTTGGAGGTTTAGAGGCTGCAAGTACCTGTGGTAATTTAAATACTTTAATGATAGATCGGGAAAAAATAAAAAATCTCAGCAATCAACATTTTTTTGAAGTTATACTTCTTTTGGCGCGTTAGGAAAAAAATATGAGGGTAAATATTTACGATGCCGCGCACACCGTCACGAAAAACCGACATGATGAAGTTAGCTATAGATAACATTTTAGAGTTTTGGCGCCATCGAGAAAAAAGATAGTTGAAGTTTTTTCATAATTATTGAATTTCGTGTTAATATTGAGTGAAATTAGTCAAGTTTGCTGGCATTTTGTACAATTTTGTTCAGTGAAAGTGCACAAATGAAATAATCATAAAGAAATTAGCGTCTCGTATATTTTCTCGTCGCCGCCAAATCTCGTTACATGAGCTTGTGTAAAAAGGCCACCGCTTTACCCAAGAGCCTGACATGACTTATTGACGACTTACGACTGATGACTAATTAAAATTACTTGAAATTGATATAAAATTTGATGCAAATTTCTACTTGACTTATGGCTAAATACTAACGTGAAGGCCAAAGCTTAAAGAAAGGAAAGATAACATTTTAGTTTTTAAAAAGATTTTTATCTTATTACGCCGAAGAAGTATAACTTCTAACGCGTGTACATAAGTACACACTTGTCTCTACTTAACTTAATAAAAAATATTTTATACTTTCAAATTCACCACAAAAGAAAAGTGGGTTTTTAAATATTTAGTTATTTTCATTCAACAGAAAGTCTCACCACGTACAAAAGTGGCTAATATTTATGGTATGAGCGAAACAAGTGGTCTCGTCTTCCATATAGCGTTTACACCTTTTGGCACCTGCGGCACACCGATGGATAGCTTTTTATATCGCGTAAGCTTTCATTTTTATTATCGCCTTACTAACCTAGGTTTACGTTATTAATATTTGATAATTAGGTTATTTGATAATTAGGATATTTATCTTTGTATTATTTAATATGTTAATATACTGAAATGGCAATAGGCAGGCCACATTGCTTGCAGAACCGACAACCGTTGAGGAAGAAAGGTTCTTGTGTGGTGGCCATGCACCGGAGGACGTAGTGTTGGACGATCTCTCACCCGATGGACTGATGATCTGTAGGGTTACTCTCCAAACACGATTTCATGGAAATTGGAAATTTGAATCGAATTTGTCATTTTAGGTACTCTGGAATGTGTTCTGGATTGTGAATAAAGGATGATTAACATTTAGTTACAACAAAATTCAATGAATCGGATAAAATCATCTATTGTTTATTATTAAATTAAACTTTAATAATTCGCTAGTATTGTATTGAAAAGTACCTAAAGTGACAGATCCGATTCCAATTTCCAATATTGCATTAATCGAGATTCAAGAGTAACCCTACTGTTCAAAGTCGCGTTGAGTCGCTGGTTACAAACAGCTGATGACCGTAACTTGTGGCGCTCTTTGGGAGAGGCCTATGTCCAGCAGTGGATGTCCTCCGACTGATGATGATGATTATTATGTTATGTCTTGAAATTATTAGGCATATTTATATATTTTCTTAACCCTTAAAGTCGCCTCTGTGGTCTAGCGGTCCGGGTGTTGGACTTAACTGCATGAGGTCCTGTGTTCGAATCCCAGGTCGGCCAACATAAAGAAAATTGAATTTTTCCAATTTTCTAATTTAAAAAAAATGGTGGTCGGGATTGGAAATGTGCCCGGTTGGCGATAGATTTGCAACCTATCACATTGTGGGACTAAGTGTCTTCGGCTAATCGTGGGTGCCTTTGTTGTACCTCTGCCTACCTCTTCGGAGATATGGGCGTGAAGATACTACTACTACTTCTTAACCCCTCAACTTTGACTAAAACCTGAGTTACGATAAGTTTTACGAGCTGTCACTTCATTGTTCTCATGAACTTTTAAAACAATATTATTTTCATAGACACGTCTTCAGGGAAGATGATCCGTTTGTTTTGTTTCATAAATCAATAATGATAACAAACTTTGTGACTGAGTTTTTTTGGCGCCATTGAGAGAAAATATGGTCGAAGTTTTTTTCATAATTATTGAATTTCGTGTTAAAATTGAGTGAAATTAGTCAATTTTGGTGGCATTTTGTACAATTTTGTTCCGTGAAAGTGCACAAATGAAATAATCATGAAAAAATTAGCGTATCGTATATTTCCTCGTTGCCGCCAAAACTCATTACATGAGCTTGTGTAAAAAGGCCACCGTTTTACCCAAGAGCCTGACATGACTTACTGACGAATTATGACTGATGACTAATTAAAATTAATTGAAATTGATATAAAATTTGATGCAAATTACTACTTGACTAATGGCTAAATACTAACGTGAATGCCAAAACCTAAAGAAAGAAAAGAAGAACTTTGTGACTGTTATCGTAGGAATAGTTACTTTCATGGTTTCTTGACGAATTGACACATAGTATGTGTCAATTCGTCAAGAGTACCTATAGTTAGTGGACCTTTTAAACTCAAAATTTCATGTCATTTTTTTCGTTAAAGTTTAGAGTTCATAAATATGCATTTGAAAAGTATCTTAGAATACATATATGTCCTCACTAAAGGGATGACTTCTGTAATAATGTCATTTGAAATTATTCTTTTATTTTTTGTATTTTATTTCTTCATTTTATACTATATCTTACACGTGATATAGAATCGACAGCGAGAGAATACAAATATAAATACTGTACAAAAGGCGAGCATGTCTCTAACAAGAGATATCTTTCAGCTAACCTAAGACAGAGAAAAAACAATACAAAATAAAAAGTGATAGGTAGATAGTGTACAAGCTTAAGATTAAAGAGACTGAAAGAGATTAAAATTATAAACTACTCTACTTAAATATTTACTTAATAGTTAATTGTAACAGATTAGTCCCCATGTTAGTATGATCTAAGGGTCTATGCATCTCCTCCGTAGTATTCACTATCTACTTTAAGGTATGCATTAATTTGTATGAACGGAGTATAGCTTGGGTCACTACAATAAAAACCACTGGTGCAACTTGCCCAGGTAGGGGATCCACAGCCTTACCTTTTCTTGCCAACTTTAACAGTGCCATGTTTCGGTCCATAGAAGGTAGGGTAGAGTAGCTTTTAGACTTGTGCAATAGGCTCAACATCCCCGCTAGAGGATAGCCCACCTATAACATTAAAGTGTCTGTAAGCCACGGTTGTGTCTTATGAAAATATAAATCAAATTAGGCAACAACAATAATGTGGCTAACAGTTCTTAAAACCAGACTCGTGAATTATTTTTTTTGCAGCTCATAGATCCAGACACTGGCAAAGATGTAACAGAACCAAACATGCCTGGGGAGCTCTGGCTGGGTGGACCGAAAATCTTCAAGGTTTTGTAACTCATTTGCTGACTTTAATAGGTTAAAGTTTATACACTGCTATTATAACATTTGTTGCTTAATAAGTTGTTACCCGGTGCAAGCAAATGTAAATTATTTCTAATAAGCAAAACAGCGCATAAATGTACGTAGTACGTTTGACAGCCTCGTTGATCGAGTGGCTAGCGTACACGCCTAACTACACCGACTAACCGCGAGGCTCGGGTTCGATTCCCGACGGGACAGGAGTTTGTGTGATGAACATTTAAATCTGTCTGGTCTGGGTGTTTATTAAATTTATTCTGGTATCTATTTAAGTATTTCTATGTATTGGTATCGTTGACTAACACCCAAAACACAAGCATATACTTTGCTTACTTTGGGGTTAGATTCAGTATATAATACTTTATAATTTGTGCAGAAACGTATCAATTTGACGTATATTTTGATATTTCTTTGTTTTTGAACAGAACACTTACAGAATAATATTTAATTTGAAAAAAATATACCAACTTTTTTGTTGTTTTTCAGATTTTTGACTATAACATGGCTTATGCTATAACATATTGTTTTTTTTTTTCTTAAATGTTGTTGTGTAACAATTGTATCAAACGAACGGACAAGGATTTTAAAAACTTTACGTTAAAATCGGATATTTATTCATGGTTGTTTATTATACCAAGCGATAATTTCTATCCGCCCATTTCAAGCTTAAATAAAATCGTTAGTTAGAACGTCAAGTTTATAAGCAAAAAGTAGGGTATTAAAACAGTATAGCAACCAGCAAAAATCATTTGGTCAAAAATATATTAAAACAGTATAGCAACCAGCAAAAATCATTTGGTAAAAATATATTAAAGCAATCAGCAAAAACATCTATTTATTAAAATGTTTAACGAAAATCTGGTGGTAAAAACAAATAGATATAAACAAGCAGAGATCTAAAGAAACGGAAAAAATAACGGTGACACTAAGTAAAAATCAGTAACTTAAAATAAGAAAGTAGCTAACAATCAATAAGTAATGATTAGCTTAAGAATGTTACTTTTTTAAATAAATAAATAAATATTTCTGGACAAGTTGCACAAATTGAATCTAATCCTAAAGTAATCAAATTATATACTTATTATGGATGTCAAAGATTCTAATAGATAGAAATACTTAAATAGATACCAGAATAAATTTAATGAACACTCAGACCCGGAAATGTAGATATCTAAATATTCATCACACAAATGCCTGACCCGGTTAGTCAGTGTAGCTAACTATAACGCCTAAGATCGTACGCTACCCACTCGACCAACTTAAAATACAATATCAAAATCTTATAAAATTATATATCGTATATAAATATAAAATTTAATATCAAAATTATAAATTGCAGGGATATTATAAAAATGAAGCAGTAACAGCTGAAGTATTCAACGGCGAATGGTTCAAAACAGGAGACATCTTTTGTAGAGACGAGAACTACAACTTTTTCTTCAAAGAACGAATAAAATCGTTATTGAAGTACAAAAATCATCAGGTAATATTATTTATGTATATTGCACTATTTATTTTAAAAGTCCTTTTAAGAGTCCTTTTTAAATGTATTAACTTTAAAAGTCCTTTTAAATTCTGCATCGATATTTGCACTGTATTCCAAGGTCCTAATTCTTAAAGAGGAATGAAATATACAATGACTTTCGATATCGTTTCGAGGACTCATTCATTTGTAATATCCATGATAGTAAACACTTGCTACTTTTCCAGTTTATTTTTTTATACCTATTAGGCATAAATACCCACAGACAAATTTCCTAACACCAGAAATACTCTCTACTAATCGTCACTGATGCATTACCAGTTTAAGATTGCAAAAAGTTATTGGCGTCAATTTTATCGTTTTATATTTAAAAAAAAAGTATCTTAACGCCCACGCCCGAAGTAGGCAGAGGACCAACCAGGGTAGCCAAGACTAGCCGAAGATACTAAGTACCACAATGTGATAGGTGGCATGCCTATCGCCAACCGGGCACATATCCTATCCCGAGCAACATTTTTTTTATTAGAAAATCCGAAAACCCCAATTTTTTTTGTTGCCCGACCCGGGTTTCAAACACGCGACCTCATGCAGTCAAGTCCAACAACTGAACCCCTAGACCACAGAGGTGATTTTATATTCAGATGTTGATAATAATAGATTTACTTCAGAGTATCACATACTCGCTGATTTGACTTCGTATTTTTACTACTAGGTGTTTGTATAAAAAGGTAATGAATGTAAAGGAAGCTAGTCAGGTTTATCAGGATCGTGAGGTCTGTCACTCGATACTCTGCCTACCTCGTTAGGGACTTGGCGTGAAGATATTTACGTATATATGTATGTACTGCATATATACAATTCTGTTTCTGCAGAAGCTCTTTTTCATAGTCGACTTTATTACGTTGGTTGCTTTTACTACAACACAACTACAACAACCGTCTAGTTGTTGCCAAGTCAGTTTTGAGGATGGTTTTTGTTCAGGTAAAGCAGGTTTAGGGTTACATCAACTAATTGTAATGTTTTACTATTTTTTCCTCAAAGTAAATACATTTCGACTGCTTTGCTTCTGAAAGTTTTAAATGTACAATCAATAAAACAACGTTTTCAAATGGTTTTTCGCGAATAACTCAAAAATTACGTATTTTAAAATTAAACCAAATATATTTTATAAAAAACAAATAGAAAATGGTGTATATTGGATAGAGCCCTAATACAGACAATGCTATAGCTTATTGAAAGCTGGTTCATATTTATCAAGACACAAGTTTAAAGTTCAAGATGAAATAACCCAAAATCTATGCATTTTTTGAGGTGCATACCAAAAAACCTTTACTTATTTTGTGAATTCTCTATTAATAACTAACCGAAATCAAAAATTGCCAAAGACAAAATCAGGAGCTATTTGTAATGGCTATATATATTATCTACAAAGCTAAAATACAACAACGACTCGCACTGAAAGTGTTACATTCAGAATGAGTGAATATTTAAAACTAAATAAAATATCACATTACAGATATCACCGGTAGAACTCGAAAATGTAATTCGTCAGCACCCAAGCGTCTTGGACGTGGCAGTGACTGGTATAAGTGATCCGGAATGTGGCGATCTACCAGTTGCTTGCGTTGTTCCTCGTGAAGGCAAGAATGTTGAACCAGAAGAACTTAAGAAGTTGGTCCGAGGTTAGTAGCGAGAGTCAGTAAACTCTAAGTTGTAAAGTACATCACGTTGATATATCTATTAATCGAATTATAATCTCACAGAAAATTTAAAAAATACATTTTGATAATCACCTGAAAATCGAACTCAAGGCCTCGTTTAAGCAATGCCAATACTGTAAAACTATAGTACGATTTTGCTCTGTTTATTCTCTCTCTTTATAATTGACAAATTCATAATCTATATAACCAATTTCACGTGTCTCGTGTAATAGGTACATTACCTCTAAGTGACATAAACTACAAATTCAACTTCAGCCGAAACTCGACTGCTCTTGCACTCTTAGTCTCAACTGCTCTAAGCAGTCCATCTATGGCCTATCTGTTCCCGGCGTCTCATCCCTAATTACATCGTGTTCTATAATAGTCTTATAGCTTTAACCTAGTTTCGGACTTAAGAAAGGTGATAAAATATAGCAAATCTAAGTTCTCCTTCGGGTCAAGTCTCATCACTATCTCTTCAAGTGCAAAAGACTTAGTAATTGTCAAAGGTTACAAATGAATAAAACATGTTTAATTTTATAATTTAAATGTTATCTATTTTGTGTGCTATATGTGATTATTTTATCATTTTGGGCTACTTCCGTCCTTTTCGCGTTAACATGCATTTGAATGTATAGGACGCACTTGTCAGATCTTTTCTATGTCCCACTTTAATATTATAGTGACATTTGTTTATTTGTAATTGATGAACTTACGCTACGAGATATTACATTAAACATAACAAACAAAGACTGAGTTTTCTCAAAGTAAGTTACAGGGGTAATCTCCTGACTACTGTAGAATTGTGGGCACAGTCGCGCATTTTTGCTAGCCGATATAATACATTATATTATATAGAATGTTATTTGTTTGGTAACGATTAGACTACAATATATTCTTTCATTTTCCTGCGTTCCTTATGCTATGCCAAACGTATTATTTTGATAAAATGTACTAACAGATTACATACATACATAACTTCACGCTAAGAGGCAGAAAGTATCCAGTGCCAAACCTCACGATTCTGGCAGACCTACCTGGCTTACTCCACATTTCCATACAAACACGCCGGTTTCGGAGTCTCTTGACACCACTTTCGGTTAACACCCGAGCGATTTGATCGTGAAATGTCAACCTGGGTCTCCCCGGGTACCGTCATCCATCCACATTCGCATTGTATGTGTGCTTTGTCAGTCTTTTAGCTGTCAATCTTTATACAAGTCCGAACCAGCGGAGCCATTCCCTTTCTCATTTTAATACCAACAGTTTCTTTCAATTCCACCCTTTCTCGGATCTCACTGTTACGAATGCTATTAGTGAGCGTAACACGTCAGATTTTCCAAAACGCTTCCATTTCATTTGCATTTATCCTACTCTCATGCTTCATCTGACATACCTAAGTCTCGCTTCCATGACTTGCAAAACGAGTCTAGCACTATGGACACCTTTGGAGTCCTTTCTACATCCGGGGTGTACGTTTCTACTCATCAATTTCATCCACTTGTTCAAGCACTACATCATCAAATACAACTTTTACATTCTTTCCGACTGTGCATGGATACAGTAGCCCGTCAGTAGAGCATCGACATCGCCATTGTAGTGCGTTACAAATGCGACTAATATGCTTTAGTAGCGATACTGTCGCACTCTTAGTAAACGCGCAACAGCGTCGTTACAAAAAGGCGCCGTGAGCGAGGGCCCTTATCTATCAGAAATTCAAATTTGAAAGAAATAAATGTTGTTGAGGTATAAAGGGTTAATAGATCGATCGATACACTACTTTTTTCTGAACAGCCATGGTAATGTCAGAACAGCAGCTATGTTTTGTTTTATGGCAGGTAATTCATGTCCATATATTTATAGGTCAATGTGTTACTTTTTCCGGTAACTATTTTCAATGTGTTATCAGCGTAACATACAATATGTAGTCTGTATGCACAGTGAGAAGATTTTAAACACCATTATCTTTCGAACGCGATTACTTTGGTTTTCATCTCTTTCAAATGTAATCCTCTTTCTTTACCAACACCTTCTATATTTGTGACCAGTGTTTGCAGCTCAGATGGTGTAGAGCCCAAAAGTACAGCATCATCTGCATAAAACATGCGATTCACCACTTGGTCATCCATACGCATTCCCACATTCAATGATCTTAACCTTTGCAGACATTTGTCCGAATACAAAATAAACAAGCGTGCTGACAACTCAAAACCCGGTTTAGTGCCATTGTTAATATTGTTGACCGTACGCCACCAGTCTTTGTGTACTCTGCTGGTAATACAACAATTGTTGCAAAAGACAGAAAAGGATTTCCGGATGACAGGACCGATAAATTTGATCATCTCAGCTGTAACCATATCTACTCTGTAGCCTTAGCATATTTCATACTTCTAATCACTTATTAAACTTCTTCCATTATAATACAATAACATGCCTCCGCTATTTCTGAGTCATTTGAGGATTCAGACCTAACGGTAGCATACCGGGCATATTTATACATGTCTCCATAAAATTCACTCCACCGTTATGACACATCATCCGTTCTTGCAAGAATGTCACCTCTCTTAGACTTCCAGATCTAGATAGGGTCAAAGAACAGTCTCGTAACTAGTCCGTCTCTTCCCCACCCAACCATTCAAGTCCCTACACATAATCGCTCTTTCATTTCCTTCAACCAAATCCAGAACATCCGTCACAGAATCCCAAAACTTTTTAAAGTCATGAGTCGACGACGTGTTTACTGGAGCATACGTAACTATAACAAAAACTCGCGTGACTACCACCCACCACTACGGACCCAGAGCAGTCTCGGGCCAACTGATATTTATTTATTATATTACCGAACAATAATCTTTCAGGCCTGAGGCTAATAAGAGTGCTGGCGTGCTCGCTTTTCGGACCGCAAGGCCAACCCGCCTTCGGGGAAATCACTACTTTTTCACTGAGTCTTCGTTACACACAGTAAATCCAACCATATCTCATCCATTACATCGATCAGTTCGTTCAACTTTGCTTCCATTCCACCTCTCACATTCCACGAGCCAATTTGGAACTCGAAACTCCTCGATTCGCATGTTCGGGCTTGGCCTGATGGGTGGCAGCCCCCACCGCCGAATCTGCCTGTTTTCGTGGCGATGAGGGTCGATCGGTACGCGTCGCCTCCAGGGAACGCCATAATTGCAGTTCGATGGACTGGTGAGGATCGCGACGTGCAGACTAACAGATTATTAAATTTCAAAACCTTAAATAAATTAATTTTATAAAATTAATATATTTTATGAAACTACGCCAACAGCTATTTGCCGGCGGCTAAACTTCAACTTTTGATCCTCTTCCTGCTCTATAATTTCGTTCCACACTAAGAATCCATTACTATTTATTTTCCTCTTCTTTTAGTTATTGGTAAGTCTATTTAAGATAAAATTGTTAAGCACGTTTACAAAACTTTACTTACTGGATAAAATTTATTTTTCAGAATCACTAACAGATACCAAGCAACTTAGAGGTGGAGTGATATTTTTGAACGCTATACCGATGACGGCCACCACGAAAGTGGATAGACGTCGGCTAAAAGAACTAGTGAAAACTGCAAAGATATATTAGAACAAGACTATCTCTGAAAACGTCGAGGAAGAATAAGCTTTGACTTGTGACTTATAGAATCCAATAATACACATACTCATAGGGATATGTAAAATTACATGCAGGGGATAGGAATGTCACTTTTATAATTTACACCGATGCACATGCATAGAAATCTCAATTTTGAATAACATTATATGTTAACGCGCAAATATGTTTGTCCATTGCATTCATGCAACTTTTAAATTATGGTTAATCGTTTCAATTGAATATTTTCCGTAAGACCAACACAAAGTATTTTTAGATCCGAAAAAGTGTCACAGTAATTTTCAAGCTTTTCTATTTAAATAACTGGAGTAAATCCCTTTTTAAAATAACTTACCTTTGTGCTAACAATAGTGAAAAACATTAATTGAAATAAAACTATGCACATTATGCATATGCATAAAGTAATATTGGGAGAGGGGGTCATTTCTGAGAAAACGTATTGCGGTGTCATTTACGAAAAACTAATAGTTTTGATGATACTAACGGATTTTGTGATTATAGTTTTAATTATTTTATTCAATTTCTAGGCTGAAATAGAATATTTGATCTACATAAAGATGTACTTTGGGTTTAGGTGCATCTTATACAGAAAAAATAATTCCCATTAAGCGTAGTCACTGCATCCTGCGTGTAAGAATGGACTTAATTAGCTTATTCCTTTTTTTTGTTGTGTTAGATATTTTTCTGCACTTGGGATAAAGCCTTACAAATCTTTAATCATATTCTTTTTTTAACTAGAAACTATGAAAAACAGACATAAGATCATTGCATTTATAATATTCCCTTACGTTAGAAAAAAATTGTTCCTCAGCACTCGATTGAGGAAATGCGACGGATGGACTTAATTAGCTTATTCCTTTTTATTGTTGTGTTAGATATTTTTTTGCACTTGGGATATAGCCTTACAAATCTTTAATCATATTCTTTTTTTAACTAGAAACTACGAAAAACAGACAAAAGATCATTGCATTTATAATATTCCCTTACATTAGAAAAAAATTGTTCCTCAGCACTCGATTGAGGAAATGAGTTCAAACAAACTTTTTCCGAAGTGGTTCGCAGAAAAAAAAATTTAAAGCACAAAAAACTGGAAAGTCCATAGAGAAAAATCTAGAAGAAGATTGTCTTGAATAAGCCCTAATGCACTGATCTACAATTATTTAATTTAAAAAATTCAACACTGCTAATGTAAGATAAAACGTTGTTAAAATAAATGTAATTATTTTGTAAAATAAGTGTTTTAATAAGAAATGTCAATCATACCACAATCTTTTTTTTTTACATTCCACGCTTCCAATACAATTCTTTAAAGTTAAGACATCACAGTGAGTTTGACAACCATAGCCGTCGTGTATGCATATCGATAGACAATGTAACCCGTAAAACAGGTGATTGATCCCATATTGGACTCAAAGTTAATTCACTTGTAGAAGTTTTGTCTCCATTAAAATAAAATATGTTCGCAGTAGTTGTGTCTATAATTTCTAAGCTATGAAACATTAAACATAAGACTTGCTAAAATGTATAGGGTCATATGTATATTAGATGAGTCAGAGAGTCCTTTTATGAATAAATTCCTAAGTCGCACATTCCATAAACGTCGACCGTACATGCATTATCCCCAATGTAGTTCCACGAAATACGAAAAATGCATCCTTATTCAAGTTGGAAAAAAACTTTTCTGAAATTTAAAAGGATAATGTAATGAATACCTGAATTTATAAGTCACCTATGCAAAACGTCATGTCCAGTTGTTGTTTTCTTTTTGAGAGATTGTGAAAACAGCGCCCTTGTTATATGTGGTGTTATTGGAGAACTATTTCTAGCTGCTACTCTCCCCGGTAACTATTTTCAACGTTTTATCAGCGTAACATACAATATGTGCAGTTTTCATGTACGGAAGATTCGTAGAATCATGTCGAACCCAAAATTCCATAACAGTAGACCCAGTACAAAACCTTGCGGAACCCCACAGCTAATGTTACAACAATAATATTTTATTAAATAAGGCGAAACTTTATGGTAACTGATGTAGAATAAGCATCTATTTTGCTTAAAACTTTAAAGGAAGAAAAAAATTCGCCCTAGACAGGATTTTAAACTTTAACCTTTCGTCTCAAGCCAGCGAAAGCTCTTACCATTTGAGCTACTGAGGATTTAAGTTCCGTGGCGAAATTTTTGATTCCTTTAAACCTGTTACCACGGGTAGTTATGTCGTATAGATATACAGTTCTGAGTACCTACTAAATGACTTCATCCTTACAACGAAGTTCACATTAATTATAATGGCCATAACTTTCTTTTATCTCAAGATATTTTTATTTTAGCACTTGCCCTGTGCTTAGGTTGGAAATTGAACCCAAGTACAGGGCAAGTGCTTAAATAAAAATGCCTTGAGATTTATAGTGCCTCTTCCACGGAGCCCATGTAACTGTTGTGGTAAGAAGTCTTCCAAATGACACAGTATGTAACAAGCCAAACAAACTTTCCCACTGCCCACCACTGCGACCAGCCCACGAATAAAGTCAGAGCTTGTAAAAGAATGCTATTTTTCACGTCCCTCGCCAAACTTGTCGAAAAACTCAAGACGCACACCACACACACCAAATTGCACTAGACGTACGTTTTGCCTCGAAATAAGGCATCCAACAACACTCGAGGTGAAACGCATAGTATACGTGCAAGTGCTACTGTAGTGCTAGTATAGTCTAGGTGATAGTTTATTATGTTTGGTACTTCAAAATTTAAATAAGCCTCAACTAGTATATCTATCACAACCTTAACACCATATGCACCTTCTGCACGATATGGACAAGCAATATGGTGCCAAAGATGTGGACCACTATAGTAGTCCGCGCGTGTATTTACGAACCAAAATCAAGTACGTAACTTTTGGCACATTATCGTTCGGCACAAATAATGTAGCATTTTGACTATAATATATGCATATATTATGTTCGTTTATTAAAATACTGTTATATAAAAATAGCTATTTTCTTATGTAAAAATTTTTGACAGACTTCGTCAAAGCCGGAGTAAATACACAAGGTAGATACTAAATAAGTTGAAGATGAAGATAATAAATTGTAGAAAAAAACAGATTCACAAATCATATTTTTAAGAAAACCACTATACCAGTGACAGTTTTTTTGTACTTATAGAAAAATATCATTGGTAGTAGATGGTAGTTTTTGGCTTATATTAATTTATTTAGTTGTATATAGAAAAAATCTGCAAACTCCTTGTTATTTTATAAAAAAAAAAGTATCTTCACGCCCATATCCCCGAAGAGGTAGGCAGAGGTACAACCAAGGTGTTATTTTATGTTAGCAAAATGTCATAAATGTTTTGTTCCTATTCCTATGGTTTTGTGTAACATGGTGTATATCATGGAGCTGTATTACTGCTGAAGGTTACACTCCTAACAAATTTGAGCTCCCAGAAAGAGTCTAGGAAAACGAAAGAGAGGTCAGTATACATTAGAGTGAGTCAGCAGCATTTGGAAATGACGATAGTTAAGAGTGTAACCTCCAGTAGTATTATAGCTTCATGATGTATACCTACAGATTGCATAAGTTATTAAAAATCGAGGCACACTTTTCATAAGTTATACAAACATGGTCACCCAGGTTTAAATATAAGTCATTACCAAGAAGACTAGCGGTGGTAGTGTACTGTGCAGCAATTTAGCGAGATAGGGATCCATCGTCTTGCCTATTCCTGCCGCCATATTAACTCTGTCATGACAGAGTCACCGACTTCATGTTCCGGTCCGGAGGAAAGGGTAGTCGGTAGACTTGCATAATAGGCCTAACATCCCACCCACAATCAATCTAGACAATCAATCTATATTTCTGAGTATGGTTGTTTATAAAATTCGTTATCTTGTAATTTGTTAACAGATTAAGAGATAAACAAATAGTTGAAGAGAGAAAACCTGATAGTAGGGAAAAAGTAACGTAAATAAGTATATATAAAATGTAACAAAAATTTGAACCTTACAGTGTGCACATAAAAAAATAAAAAGTTCAAAAGTTCTGCCGATTAAGGAAAATAATAAGGCTAGTGAGGGGACATGGGTTACGAAGGGTCGGGTAGTGTTAGTTCACTGGTGCCTTCACTCAGCTGCCTCAGATAACTGGAAAGACGGACGTAGAAGTGAACCGGTGAGTCAGCAGGTAGTAATGAAACTGAGGATTCTGAACCGACGGTAGTTCAGGATCCTCAGTTCCAACACTAAACAGCGATTCTCTTCACGCGACTTCACTTAGTAAGAGTCTTAATCTCTTCTCAGTCAAATATGCTTATGTTCTTTGTCCAAAATCTAGAACAAAAACCGGCAGTTCTTTAAAATTAAAAAAAAATGTCTTCAATCTTATACTCCCGAAGAGTTAGGCACCCACAATTAGCCTTAGTAACTTTTTTAATAGAAAATACTACGCCCTAAATTTAAAAACTTTATTGATATTCGTATAGTGTTACTGTTGGCTTAAAAATTTAGCGTATCCTTCAACTTTGAAATACCTAATTACTGTATGGACCGGTTAAATATTTAAAGGCTCTACATTTAGATAAGCTATCTGAATTTTTGCCTTACTTTTGTATTGTTTATGATTCTTTGCAAATATTAAAATTAATTAAATGACAATATTATAACTATCTGTAAGTACACTTTTTTCAATTTTATCTGAGAATTAAAAAATAAATGGAAGTGTAAGTTTCCTTTAACGATAACTACATTTTAAAATTGGGTACACATTATGAAATACATTACATTCATATGTTTTGAAAAAGTCCGAAACCAAAAAGAGAATAGCTTCAAAATGTTAACTTACACTGTTACAGTGGTACTGTTTAAATTATGCGCTTCGGCTATATTCGTCAAGCTTCGGAAATCAGAATGCATTTAAGATATCTATATAGAGTTGTAATCACACATAATTTATCATTTCGCTTTAATTTAAATTAGGTCAGCCAATTTAAAAACGAAAGTATAAAGTGTAAAAAGAGTTAAAAGTCTAAAGCTCAAGCGCACAGTTTAAATAGTAGTACAATAAGTATTAGTTAATCTAGATCCCAAATGACGATAGGTTATTTTTTAGTTCTATGTTTCAAAAGTGTATGAAATAATAAGGAACGATAATTTCTTTTTAAAATATCAGCCAGTATAAAAATAACAAAGGCTTGTTGTTGTTGTTGCACAAGTAACAAAGAGAAGTTAAGAGGCAAAACTCATGTAGCGATTTTGACCCGCGCCCGCGACGGTTGCGGTTCTGCGATTTTATTTTAAAACTCACGAATCCAGTGATTTTTGCGATCCCGCAGCCGCCGCAGTTGAAATTATCGCCCGCAAACTTGGCAGTTGATGATCGCGCGGCCGGCGGTTGCGGTTAAACAATCAGTACTAATAGTATAAAATCCGCCAAGCTATCGCAGAGCGCGCGGTTGCAACTCGCCGAGGCCACCCGCACGGTTTTACGGGCAGACGACCGCTGCCGCGTAAACCGCAAACAACCGCGGGAGCTGCTTGTGAAAATCGCGTCGTGAAATGTGATCTTACTTTTTTCACATAAATCTACATTCAACGGAATCTACGGGCCTGCAACCGCAGCGGACGCGAGGAAAAACCGCACCATGAGTACTTAGCGATTATAAATGTTAAATTCTATAATAAATGTTTTTTTTTATATAAAATATGTAAGTAATTTTGTACTATTTAATACAAAAATTGTATTTAATCGTAAATAATCCTATTAATATTATAAATGCGAAAGTTTGTATGTATGGATGTATGGATGTTTGTTACTCTTTCACGCTCGAATGGCTGAACGGATTTGTCTGAAATTTGGAAGACAGATAGATTGTGACCTGGATTAACATATAGGCTATTTTAAATCCCGATCGCACACCGGGTTTCTGTCAAAACGCGGGCGAAGCCGCAGGTAGCAGCTAGTTGACAATAAAGATATTGCAATCTCGATGTTACTGTAAAGCGATTTCGAGAATTGTTTCCCCGTGATGTATGAAAGTTGGTCTCGGATAGAATTAATGTGTATGATATATAGTGTATAGAATTAATTATGCGTGATGTCTTTAGTAGTAGTTCCACATTCATCCCTATTTCGTCCTTGCCTTGGTCTTAAACGCCTACTAGAAAAAGTATCTACTCGTGCTATAAGTGTTATATCGTCTTTATAAACTGAATGTGTAGCATCGTTGAGTTAATTAAAATTACGTGCAGCAAGCTGTTTAACTTTCGATTCCTTAAGCTGTCTACAATATGCTTTATAGCAGACTTTTCATTAATTGGTTTTCGTAATTATTACAATTTCGTTTAGTTTAAGAAAACGTGAGATCACGAAATAACATTGATATTTGCTTAGCAAAATCTGCTATGAACTTTCGTTTTGCCATACTTTCTGCAGCTTAGCTTGCAACGTGGCAGATGCCTTCCGTGTTAACAAATGCCTACGCATATCCCTCAGTAAGCTAGTACTGCCATCGTAATTTAAAAATATTTTTAAATGAACTAAATTATCATCACTAACTCATATCTTCTAATATTACTTGATACCAGTATCATCATTTATCATTACCAGAAGCAAACTTAAAGTTATTTTTAATCCTCTGCATTCCGGAACGCGGATCCGCGCAATCCAGTTATACTGCAGCGTTAAAGCACGGTAATATTATCTATACAGTATTCTAACTACATATAAAAGGACGACGCGCGAGCTATACCTACGCGTTCTGATCAGGGCATGCACGCGGCATGCTACAATAGCGAGTGTGCCGCAGTGACGAACGGACGGTGTGCTGGTTTTCAATCAGCAACTGCGGGAAGTTTTACTCGAAATAAGCAAAAGTAGCTATTTAACATGACAAGTAGAATATATTTTACTGTTTTTGGTTGCATGAATTCCTCGAATTCCTCAATAAAACACCCAGAGATAGCTTTTTTAGATTATAAATTATTTTTATTATTTAAGGAAAGTGTTGGTAGGCGACAGAGACAGCCCTATCTCATGCTTACGTACCGCGCTTCTGTAGGCACTTATTTCAAGGACACGGCCGAGTTACAATACTGTATAGATACCGTGGTTAAAGTCGCGGCATACCAGAGGTTAAATCAAAGGTATCTTGAAACATTTTCATTGTTTTCAACGAGGCTTCCTGTCACGAATCTGTATCCAAAAATGAAGTACATCCGAATATAATTCGATCAATTTAGTACAAATAATATTTAGTAACGATTGCATTTTTAAACATTTATTATGTTTTAACTGAATTTTAATTTCTTTGTCTCGTTTTACACATAACATTTGCCCCACTCCGCGAGCAGGAACAATTTTTAATAAATGTTTTTTTTTATTCCTTTAGCCCCTTGTAAAATAGTTCGTCTGCAAATCATGATAAAAATAATCACTCTAAATAGGTGCATATATTTTTAATTCCAATTTCAATTATTACAAAGAGTTTATTTGAATTCGTATCTAAACATTGCCGTCCCCTACATTATTAAAAAAAATTGATAGCAACAAGAATAGGTGGAATCATCTCCGTTATAAAAGCAAACCACCTCATAGGATCAACTTTAGAATATAATAGAATAAAATATATTTATATTCACATTCACCTCATAAGAGGCACTTGTGACGAGTCTATATAATACTAAAACTACCACCGGATCGGAACGCGGCCACACACTGAGAAGATCCGGCAAGAAACTCAGCGGGCTGTCTTTTTTCCCTTATTCTATACAAATTACATATCATTGCAAGTAAGAGATTGGTATGAGGAGCAATCAATCCCAAACACTCTTATCCTACATATATTCAGCAACGGTATAGTAACTTTTTTTATACAATTTCACTTTGACACAATTTTAAAATTTATTTAATGGCAGGTCTTTTATAAAATCAGGAAGTTTATTGTAAAAGCGTATGTATGCATTGGCCCATGAAAGTTTAAACTTTATAGAAGAACATGTGCATAACCTACAAATTTTTAATGAAAATACGTACTGATTTGCAAAATTATGCAATATAGCCAAAATTGTACCTCTGAACTGTACTATAACTGTCTATACTACAAAAAAAAACACGTGTTTTACAAAACACAGCCCAAATCGGATTTTCAATCAATAATATGCTGCCATGTCATCCACGTGTAGAATGGTATTGATTAGTTGTTAATTTTGTTTCGTTAAACAGGCGTCTAAATATTTTTGTGGTAAGCCAGTAAAGGACCAAAATTAAACAACTAGTGACGCGATAAAACTACGAATGTTTTGCTATTGAACCTCGGACCTCGAGCACACACTACGGGTGATCATTGAATTAAAATTTATTTAAAAATGTTCAGAAGTTTTAAAATTATCACCGGTTTGCTAATTGTATATAAAAGGAGAAATTTACTTGTTTTAGTTATTAACATGATTATCAGCTTGGTCACTTAAGAATGCCATAATTTAAACGCGATAAAACCGCAAATAAGGGGCTTAATTTTCTATATAATGTCGTCTCTATAGACAAATTAAATACTTTTAAGTGTACTGTGTAACTAACATAGTGCTGAACCAATAATTGGTGCAATTATTGCTATAAATATAAAAAGGAGTTAGTAACTACTTCAAAACGAGGAAGACCTCAACGTATGTATTTTTGTATTATGTTTTTTACGCAATTACTACGCCAACTGCGAATAAAATGTACTGGCAAGCTAGCTAAATCCTGCCCCAAGCGAATAATGACCCAAAAAAGTTACTTCTAAGTGTGTAGTAAACTAGTGCCGGTGTCGTTCATTAGTTTTTTTTTAAAATCTGACCAAACGATTACGGTAGACGTGTATTGTCAGCTATTATAAGTCGTGATGGAAAAGCTAGCTACTAAATCGAAGCTGGCCAATCGCTTTATGTCACAGCCGCTTTACGAAAACGCTAATACGGCTACCAAATTAAAAAGCTTTAATTGGAATGTCTAAGACATCCACTACACTCCCAGGACCATGCTTCATTAGATCACCATTTTATCGATTTTGAATAACTTTCTTGCAAGAAATAAAATTTAACCCTGATGGTTGAGTTTTGGTGCCATCGAGAGAAAAGATGAAGTTTTTTCATAATTATTAAATTTCGTGTTAATATTAAGTGAAATTAGTCAATTTTGGTAGCATTTTGTACAATTGTGTTCAGTGAAAGTACACAAATGAAATAATCATAAAGAAATTAGCGTATCGTTTATTTCCCCGTTGCTGCCAAATCTCATTACATGAACTTGTGTAAGCAGGCCACCGCTTTACCCAAGAGCCTGACATGACTTACTGATGACTTATGACTGATGACTAATTATAATTGATATAAAATTTGATGTAAATTTCTACTTGACTAATGGCAAAATACTAACGAGATTGCCAAAACCTAAAGAAAGAAAAAAAAACTCTGATGGTTCAATTCAAACCACCTTTAAATGAAACTTACTTATTTGCGGAATATTTAAAAAAAGTGTTTTAAAATATTTACAAAGATACTAAATAAAGCATAGCCACATATTTTACCATTTGTGGTGGGCAAATATTTAAATAATATTTATATAATATACTAGCTCTTACCCGCGGCTTCGCTCGCGAAAAATTTAGATGTAAGCTATCCTATCTTTCAAGTTAGACCAAACTGCACACGGTGTGTAAATTTGATTAAAATCGGTTAAGTGGTTTAGGAGTCCATTGAGGACAAACATTGTGACACGAGATTTATATATATTAAGAAGACATTTGTTATTAGTCTCGTAATTTATTAGAAATATTTTTTTTATATTTAAATTTAATTAAATTTAATCCTATCTACCGTACACTACCACCGTTTCCAGCCCTAACCAGTCAGGAGAATAAACGGCGAAACAAACTCCTTGGCGACCATGATTTCTTTAATTAAATTAAGTTTCCAATTATTTAAAAATATTTTAATAATTGTAAACTGATTTATGCTTGTCAGCAAGAAAATCTTTCTCACCATATTAAGTTTT
>NJDC01000995.1:83223-96231 GCA_002245475.1 Calephelis virginiensis
CTTCGCTCGTGAAAAATTTAGATGTAAGCTATCCTATCTTTCAAGTTAGACCAAACTGCACACGGTGTGTAAATTTGATTAAAATCGGTTAAGTGGTTTAGGAGTCCATTGAGGACAAACATTGTGACACGAGATTTATATATATTAAGAAGATATTTGTTATTAGTCTCGTAATTTATTAGAAATATTTTTTTTATATTTAAATTTAATTAAATTTAATCCTATCTACCGTACACTACCACCGTTTCCAGCCCTAACCAGTGAGGAGAATAAACGGCGAAACAAACTCCTTGGCGGCCATGATTTCTTTAATTAAATTAAGTTTCCAATTATTTAAAAATATTTTAATAATTGTAAACTGATTTATGCTTGTCAGCAAGAAAATCTTTCTCACCATATTAAGTTTTACTCTAATAGCAAATCAAATGCCATCTTTAGAAATCTTTATAATCAATTCCAATTTATTCGAATTTAATAGAAATTGGGGGTCATTGGCTAGAAGCGTGCACGTCGCGATCCCTGCCAGTCCATTGGACTGCAATTCTGGCCCGAAAATTTACCGCAGAGCGGGTTAGGGCGTTCCCTGGAGGCGATGCGTACCGATCCGCCCTCGTCGGTACGAAAAGAGGCAGATGCGGCGATGGGGGCCGCCACCCATCACGCCAGGCCCGATGTAGGTACCCGGGGAGACCAAGGCTGACTGGCAGGCTGATTTACGATCAGATCAATCGGATATTAACCGAGGGTGGTGTCAAGAGTCTCCGAAACCGGCGTGTTTGTATGAAAAGGGTTATGAATGTGAAGGCAAGACAGGTTTGTCAGGATCGTGAGGTCTGGCATTCGATACTCTCTGCCTACCTCGTAAGGGACTTGGCGTGAAGATATGTGTGTGTAATAGAAATTATTTCATGCTTTCAAGAATTTGGTGATACTTATGTACATGGGAATGGACAAGCAATATACATTAATTTTATAAATATTGCGTTTTTGATAAGGCACATGCAGTATCTCACTATTTATGGAATGTGTAATTCTTAATACTTCAGCATTTGTTTGAAACAAATGGTAATTTCATATTATAAATTCACTCACAGTGAAGGCCAAATTTTAAGCTACTTAAAAACTGGCGTATTTATATTTTTTATTTTTATTTATTTTATTTAATGATAATGGAAGGCAAACAAGCAGACGAATTTCCTAATGGTAAGAAATTCACGGCGCCTAGAGACACCAAAGGTGGTAATGGTGCGTTGCCAACCTGAGGCAGGTATGTTAGGCCTCTAGCAAAATTAAGTTTACCGGCCTTACCCTCTAAACCGGAACACGTCAACGGCAGGCGTTGGACGTTATGGCGGTAGTAATAGGTAGGGCGGTGGTAACAATCCGGGCGAGTCGCTGCGAATCCCACCTAGTAGGATGTCACGGTGTTGGTGACGGTAAGCCTATGCTCGCCTTTTACGAGCTGCCTGACAGGAAAGCAGATGGTCTATTCTGCAAAGGAGCCCGGACCAACACCACCAAAATCACCAAATTAGTTGTACATATTGCCCGTACACACTTCTTTTGTACTATACAGATTCAAATGAATTCTTCTGAATATCCGCAAATGGTAAAGTTATGAATTCCATTTAATGATGAATATTATGCCTTATTGAAACAAAAATCGTTTTTTTTGCAGTTTTACCTCGCTTAAACTGTGTTAGTTTTCTTAGGTGAATAATTATCAGGGTCGTTGCATTATATTACGTTAGATTGCTATAATCGGGATTTTGTTTATTAAACAAGAGCTTGTTTTAGAAGAATAATAAGCATGGATAAATACCGTTGGTGTACCTGGTTTGTAGAAGAACTGACGTCGAACATCATTGCTGATTCAGGAATCCCTAGTGACAGATACCATCTGGGTAAAATGATTTTGCAGAGTTTTAAAAACTATCCTGAAGCCATATTACAGGTAATGTTTTATTGTCTTCTGTATTATTCTTAACAAATAATTTAAGTTTTTTAATAAAAAAATGTTATTTTTAATCATTATTTAAATCTTATTATAAATCAAAGACGAATAATGATTGGTTCTACATTCAAACTTCCACTTTAAGTGGTAAAATTTCTTTTGTTAAATAAAGTAGCTTAAGTTTGATTTCGAATCTTAAAGCCAAATCCATGAGATCGTAACTTATAGATAAGCTTCCACATTCTTTGTATTATTTTGTTTTAGAGTTATAATACATAAGTAGAGATTCGGATTTTCCCAGGGTGATTCGCAGCCCTACTTCTGTTCTACGATTTACTTCTGTTAGCATTGATTTATAATACATTTCGTGATTACGAAGTAACGTTAGCGATGTACTCCTGTACGATTGCTTACTCCTGTGTAAACAAAGGATGTAATAAGTTTGACTTGTATATTTGGGTGTGTGTGTGTGTGTGTGTGTGTGTGTGTGTGTGTGTGTGTGTGTGTGTGTGTGTTGTCTATGATATCATAGTTCCTAAACTAATTGATTTATTTCGATCGTTTTTGCTAAAATGTTGACGTGATCGATATGGTTTTTAGCTTTTAAGGATAAGTTTTATCTGAGGTTACTTATAACTTATAAATTTAGGATTGCTACTGCTTTATGAACTTCATTATTTATCTAGATTGATGGAGCTACTGATAAATATGAGACTAATGAGCAAATGCATAAAAGAGCAGTGCAATGCGCTACCTCCTTCCGCAATTTCGGCCTCCAAGTTGGCGACGTGATAGTCCTCATCGCCCCATCACATATTGATCTTTCCGTTCCATTCTACGCAGCCTTATTCACGGGAGTCGTTGTAACTGCTATTGACACAAGTTTGGGATCTAGTAAGTATTCACACATTTTAATAAAACAAAATTTGAAATCGGCTACCTCTACTCTTGATGCTCTATCAATGATCTTAATATTTTTTAACTAAGGAGCACTTAGTAGATACGAAAGCCAGTTAACACCTTCTGGCATTTATTATCAGAACCCGAATGTCACTTATGTTATTACACTCTTATTGGGGTTCCATTGCTTTGTCTACGAATGTCCACAAACACTAACCGTCTTATTAAGGGGCCATGTATGCTGAAATACGTCAGCAATATACTGTTTTTTTTATACAAAGCAATTATAGATCTTGGCGACAAAAATACACAAGATTAACATTAATATGCTTTATAAGACTAGTGTTTCCAAAACACGATTCATTTTACTTTGCTCGATAGAAAAAAATCAAAAAGTCAACCCTTTTTTTAAAAGCAAAACCCAACTGTCTACTTCAATTATGAAAATATTGACACCAGATTTAACATAAACATAGATAAGTATTATACCTAAAAGATAACTGTTTCAGTTTTTTTTTTTTTCAAATTACTTTTATAGTATCAAAAATAGTGATTTGGCGCTTAAGACATTTACTTTAGAGCGCAATATTTCATAGTAATCATGGAACGGGGGAGTGCGCTGATTGACTCTTCTGGCTGACTAAGTATGGGGCCTTAATAAACACAGAGTAAATTACTCCAAGGTTCAATTTAGTGTTATAGCCTTTATTACTATAAGATACAGACTTGTCAACTTAATTTTACTCCTTCGTTAGTCCATGTATAAGACGACAGAAGTTGCTGACCTTTGAGGAATAAATACGCTTTTTTCTTGAATGCTCCTGACTCGTATTCGTTATAATATATGATTCGTTTTAGCAACTTATTAATTAATCTTAATCAAAATATTATTCATAGGTGGTGACGGATGGATACGATCGTCTGAATATTCAAAATTTTTATTTTAAGGAACTGAAGAATCTGTACTTTTTAAACAGACTCCTTAAATGAAGAGATTACCAATTCAACTTGGTGTTTTTGTAGGTTTATTACGCGCCTGCTCGGCCAATAACAATTAGATTTTGATGTTTTTTTTAGAAATGGAAGCCTCGAACCCGAGATGGTCCTCCGAAAAGAAACTTAACAATTAAGTACTAACTTAAGATTGGCTTCTTGTAAATAAAATTTCATTTTACTTATAATATAACATGTTTTTAGATGAACAAAGAGGCTTAAAAAAAATTTATTTATCCTGATAGACATTTAAATTTATATTATTTATTTTTATTCTGTTATTCGTTTACTAATTTCCAGAGGAGCTCCAGCAGTATTTCGAAATTATACAACCAAAAATTATTTTCTGTCAAAGTAAAAAAGCAAGGGACATTCAGTTAGCTTTAAATGAAACTAAATCTCGTGCCAGTATAGTCACTTTCGACAAGGGAGATTATTTATGCAGCCTTAAGGACTTCAATGACAAATATAGTGAAGATATTGCACTAGAAGAATTTAAGTAAGTAACGCCTGCATACATTTTCTGAATATATCTGCACAAGGCAAAAAAAAATATGTTATGTAAGATGAGGCAACAGTTTTTGCTACCACTAATCGTTTGAGTTTGACGATAATTATTAAGATTTAAGCTTCCATTACCATCGTAATAAGAAAAGCAAAGATTAGATTAAAGTACCTCCATAAAGCAAAGATCGACACCGCATATGTGATACTCCTGGTGTTGCGAATGTTCGTGGGTGGCGGTGATCGCTTTTCATCAGGTAATCCACTTGCTCGTTTGCCTCCTCTTATATAAAAACACACACACATGCGCACAAATATATACGTACACGTACATAGATACCACATAGCAATATAATAATATGGCATAATGGTCAAAGCATCGGCATTAAAAGCTATGTCCAAGAGTGGGAGCTAGATGCTTAAAACTATGTAACACCCGTATATTGTAAAGAGCGTTTTGTTTTTGTACAAAGTACTAGATAACCTTATGGAAGGAAAAGGGGTAAAAAGAGGCTTAAAGAAGCAAATAATATTGCATATGCAATAAAAGTATATACAGAAAATTGCAAGTGACATAATTACCACAAGCAATGCCTTTGGATAGTATATAGCAAAAAAGCAAGCCGCAATCGCTGCCTCTACACACTTAAGGTCTCAGCACACAGGCCAACTCGGAAAGAGATCGTTATCGTATCGCCTCGAGCCGTTCTTTATTGTTTGTATAAAACTCCATACTGCATCGCACACTAATCGGAATCGTAACCTAATCGCCGCGCCTTGGAACAGACTCGCGGACAGCGAGCCGTAGCCGAGTTGAAGTACAGGATAGCCTGCTGAAACTGTTTGGTTACGTGCATAAGTTAAGTTGACGCCTGGTTGACGGCGAGGTGAAAGACGATACGATGACGATCCCTTTCTGACTTGATATGTGTGTTGATACCTTTAAGCGGATATCAAATTGCAGCCGCACGCCGCTATGAGCGGTGACTTTGTATAAAAATTGACATTTTTAAGTACAAAATTAATCTTCACATCACCGCATGCGGTATGCGGTACATCCGTAATTTCTAAATCCTAAATGTTACTGATACGTTATTTTACGTCTGAGATTTAAGCTAATGTTTTAAAAGATGTTTGCTTTCAGAGCAACAGATTTCAACGCTGCCGAAGCGTTGGCCTTTCTCATATCGACCAGCGGCTCAACTGGTTTACCTAAGTTAACAAAAGTAACACATAAAAACTTGGCTTTGTCTTTATGTTGTTTAATGTAAGTACCTATTGCACAATTAATATACCTATATTACTATTAAAAGAATCATAATCAAACTGTCCTGACTTAATTTAAATTTTCTTTTTATTATAAGAATCGGAACTGACACTAATTAACACAACAAAAAAAGAATCAGCCAAGTTATTTCATCCACTCATACGCTGTATGACGAGCAAGAGAAATAAATATTCGTACTACCCAATAGAAACTACCAATAGAACTACCCAATAGAAACTTCTTTATGACGTGTTTTTTCCGTGGAGTATAACACAATAGAAGTTTCATTTTATAAAACTTCTTTTTAGGTACTTACTTCTTAAGAAAATACTTTTTCTGTCGTCAATCGCAAATCAAGTAGGTTGCTTTTAAAATCAATATATTCAATACCACATGGGTATTGAATATATTTCGTATGTTCGATCCCTTTATCAATAAGTAAACCTAAAATACAATATCTAAAGACAGGTGCAAATATTTCTTCCAAATCAACACTTTTGTGATTAAACAACTTTAAATGAAACAAAGCTGCCACTGGGTCAAACTTCTCTTTAAATACCTATTAACAATTATAATTAACATTAACAAATAACAATATTACCATCTCGTTGTCGAGCAACAAGTTCCCAGATGCCATGAATGATATTCTTTCTAAATTAATTTAAACTGTCTTTTAGCCTTTCCACATTTAATAGCTTCATCATTCGTTATATGTACTGTGCGTCCCATTAAAGCTAGTTCAGTAAAATGATTCATTTTATAATCCTTTTAAAGGCCTTGAATGCATAGTAATATTGATTCTGACTTATGAGAATTAGGTTGTACATATTTTGTTAGATGATGGGGATCAGTTACTATTTCTTCAATTTCTAAATCCGCAGATAAGAGATCTATTGTGACATATTGCTAATTATCGGATCTGCTAATATTTTCAGTAGCATTATTATTATAAGTTTATACTTCAATATCATCGGTGTTTATTGATTCATCTAAATTAAGGTTTACAGCTTTCAATTTTATGTTTCTAAGAATTTCCAAAAATTTGACCGATTGAGTTCTTTAATTTGGATCACCAAGTATATATCCTTTGGTATAATATCGTAAATTATGTTACGTAAGGTTTAGATTTAGAAGTGAACTTTGTACATTAAGCAAACGAAATAATACCTAACCTTCGTACAATACTTCCAATTACTGTAAGGAGATCAGATATTTCATTATCTTATGGTACGTGAGGTTTTAAAGAAAGAGTATAAGCTGTACAAGCAACGACTCTGAGGTGAATTATGTTAACTCTGTTACCATTCCGTATCTCTTCAGAAGTAGCCTAACTCAAAGCAGAAGTTAGACTACGATTTTTTCAACAGTTTCGTCCCAATATTTTCCTCTAAATTAGCAGAGCTCTACCTTTTTCACTTCAGCAACACATTTTTGTCGAAGTCTATACGAAACCGTTATTTAACAAATACTACCGTGTAGCTTAAAAAAATCATGAAACTTTTGTTGCAATATTCAGTGCCGTTATATGTCCTAACAAGTTTAACCTTTCGATACGCTTAATTTCCAACGCAATTATTAAATTCAATAAATGTGCTCAACACAGTTCTTGACGACATAAAATGTAAAACGGACAACATTTCACCATGAATATTTAATTTGAATGTCAACTGGCAGTCATATAAAATTTATATTTTCGTTGAGTTTTCTAATGTTCTGCTCAATAAGAAAATGTTTTTCTACTATAAGATAGGTTCTAACAATAATTGATATAATAAAAGAAAGTTAATGAAATTATTTTTCTCTTCACATAACATGCAGTGAACTAGGGAAATAGTTATTAATTTTTATGTTTAGTAACTGTTTCGTCTCATCAGCAAAAACGTGATTACATTTTAGAAAATTCTGCTCTTTAAACAGGTTTAACTTTCTAGCATCAAAATTGCGATTTTCTTAATTCCAGGGACAGATACACTAATTTTCCTGCACCATTTTACATGTCACTGCTCCCTTCATCATTGCAGTGGTTAACTTCACTACACCAATTTGTCTCGTCACCAATATTCAAATTCATACGCCTACAAACATCAGAGAATTTCACAAGGGAACATGGATATCATCTTATCAACAAGTATAGGGTAATTCATTTTGTTTAATAGTAAATTTAAAAAAAAGCAATGAAAATCGGTGATAAACGCTCTTTTTATAAAATAGTGAACAAGCAAACGACTCTCCTGAAGGTAATATATAACATAGATGTAACTGACGCATCGCTGTAACATAGCAGTGGTATAAGACTGAGCAAACTGCTGCACAGCACCCTTTCAGCAGTGGAAAAATCTTGGTATAAAAATTATATTTCCTCTAATATTTTCAAAAGTACTATTACGTCCTAGGGTTATTATAAACAAGATTATATAATAATCTAAAAAAAACCTTATCAACCTTAATATGTCTCTAACTCACACGAACTTCATGTATGGAAATAAGTCATATATTATATAAATCATGATAGTGGGATAAATGCGGTCGAAATAAGAGCGCTACGGTAAATTTGTGGTGTTACGTTTGCTGACAGCATTCGTAATAGTGAGATAGGAGAAAATGTGGTATTGAGAGTTTTCATGTTAAAATGAGAAAAAGCATGGTCTGCTGGTTTAGATATGTAGAACGAATGACAGATGAAAGATTGACAAAGCAGAGATTCAATGCGAATGTGGATGGATGTAGGTACCTGGGGAGACCTAGGTTGACATTCTCGATCGAATCACTGGGTGTTATCTGAAGGTGGTGTCAAGAGTCTCCGAAACCGGCGTGTTTGTATGAAAAGGTTAATCAGAATCAGAATCAGAAAAATCTTTATTCACTTGAACCATACAAGTGGTATTTGTGCGCGTCGACATTTTTAAACTACCACCGGATCGGAATCGCGGCCACACACTGAGAAGATCCGGCGAAAGAAACTCAGCGGGCTTGTCTTTTTTCAATAATAATAATAATTACAATATAAACTAGATTAAAAGTATAAATTACAATCTTACTTTAACTTAAATAAAAGGTACAACAAATCACATTACAAATTGTAGTGGGAGATTTAAACCTTTATCCCCAAGCATGTTCATCTTCCAAATACTCTGAGACCGTATAATAGCCTTTTTGACATAGTTTTGCTTTTATACATTTTTTAAACTTATTTAAAGGTAGATCTCTAATACCAATGGTAACTTATTGTAGAAACATACACATTGACCCAAAAAGTATTTACTAATTTTATGGAGACGAGTTTTGTATACGGCTAGATTATTTTTATTCCTCGTATTAATGTCGTGAACATTACATTTTTTTGTAAACATACATAGATTTTTTAATGCATGTGGAGGAAGCCAGGCAGGTCTCCCAGGATCGTGAGCATTGGCACTCGATACTCTCCGCATACCAGTAAGAGACTTGGCTTGAAGATATGTATGTATGTAGTTTGTTCGAATTAAAACATTAAAATTATTATAATTAATTGCCGGAAAAATTTCAATCTGCTATAACATTTGCGAAAAAATAATCATAGCGAGTTCTCTATTGAGGTTTTATGTAACTAAATTACATGACCACATTTAATGTGTTATTTTTTTTTAATTCAATACAGACTGCAGTGTGCCTATATCGATAAAACAAAGTAAAAATTCTAGCTTTATCTTAATTAAATACGTTTATGCAAACAGCATTCAACTATGTTTAAAAATTTTGAAGCAATGCCTTAAATAAATTTTCAAATGACTGTAACTTATTTTTCTCTCAACCGATTTTACTCGCCCACTATCACTTTTGGAGAATAGTTAATGTACAGACACTCGATTTTTACTGCAAGACAGTATATGCATCGAAAATGTCAATCAGTCATAACTGAAAGTGGTTGAGTGCTTTGTGAATGTTTTTCTGTTCTGCTACCGTACTGTAGGCGACGGGTGCGTCTTACCACTAAATAAATAGATTTAGTATTAACTTGATGATTTCGATGGTTTGAACCTTGTCAGCCAACGAAACCCAAATGTATTTTTCAATGTTCTAGTAAAAACAACATTTTAGATTAGATATGTGTCAATTTGGCGGTACGCTTGCCACCTGTCACATTAAAGGACTTAGCGTCTTCGGTTAGTTATGAGTGCCTTAGTTGTGCTTCTAATTACCTCCTCGTGAATATGGAAGCAAATATACTTAACTAAATGACAAGAGGTTGCTGCCTAAAATTCTTATACCAGTACCTTTCACTACTATAAAATGTACACAGACTTTATCATGACGTTATTGTATGAACACTTGAAATAGCTCCTAGAGATTTCTTAAATTATCGAACGTGATTTACATCAGGTCAGAATAAAGACTTTGGTTTTATCTACTACTTGTAAAAAGAACTTACCTTATTATAATTACTAATAATACTGATACAATTTCAGCCATCATTTACTGTAGTAAGTCCGACACTAATGACGACTTTAATGAATCCTGACAGCAGACATCTTTGCGACTTTACAAGTTTTGAAACTATTCTTCTTGTGGGTAGCACATTTTCGTCCAGCCTCATTGCAAATATTAAGGTATTTTATTAAACTTATGACACGTGTTTTTTGTCATAACTAACTAAACATTTGTCATAACTAAGAGAAAGTGCTTATTGGTTTTGAATTCGCTTTTGCACAAATGTTTTAGTGCAATGAAGAATAAAATAAAATAAATTATTAGGGATTTGGTGGAAGGATACATATGTATGTATGTAAATTAAACATATTATTAATATTTGAAATTATTAACTTGTATAGCTAAGGTTTCGTTTTCGAAACCAGCAACTATTTGTATTGTTTGGGTTTTAAGGAGCTTTTTTGTGATTTGTATAGAAATACCAAATTTCAACTAAATCGATTCAGCTGTTTAAAATATGACCGTCGAGATTTCTTGAACATTACTCAGTTTTCTATGCTTCTAGTTTAATTTCTCAGCAATCCAAATTTATTAAGAAAATTGTTTGTTAACTAAGAACAAATTTAAATGAGTTAATTTTGTTGTAAATGTTTTCAAAAATCTTAATTAAAATTTCATGATCCGGGGAGAGGATTGCGTCAAATCTCATACGATACCTCACGCCTCACTGACCCAAAGATTGTTAATTAACTAATACGTCTACAAATTATTATATTTTTTTTCATTCAACAGGAAATCTCACCACGTACAAAAGTAGCTAACATTTATGCAATGACCGAATTGTGTGGTCTTATCTTTCATATTGATTTTTCTCCTCAAGGCACTTGTGGCACAGCGAGGGATAGCATCTTGTACCGTGTAAGTTATTTTATTACTACTCTGCCACCCTGTTTAACCTTTTTAAGTTCATTTTGATAGCTATATTTATTTTTGTCCTGTTAATACATTACGTATTTTAAATTTACTATATACAGTTTATTTTTTTCTAACTTGGTAACTCAAGTTTTAGACAATGTTTAATAGTTGTCACATCATGAACTTTTACTAGCGCTTGCACGTTCCTGCGGTAAATTTAATAATAAAACTGTCAAATATAGAGTGATTTAATCTTAATTAGCAGCTAACTCAGAGATAAATATTTAACCCAAGAACGTGTAGGTGGCCCTTTACTCTAGTAAGAAGCTAACCAAGAGTTAAACATTAAATCTCGGGATGCGCAAGTTATTAGTTATACTAATTTCAATGGCACTACCTTTTCTTTAACTTATATTCTCTACTAGCTGTTGCTTGCGACGCTGCCCGCGTGGTTAATGATCCTACAGGAACCTTTTTGGAATAAAAACTATCCTATGTGTTAATCGAAGTAACCCTGTATGTGTGTCAAATTTCATGAAAATCGGTTCAATAGTTTTTGAGTGAGGGGTAACAAACAAACAAACATACAAACTTTCACATTTGTAATATCAGTAGGATTGCAATTCTAAGAATGATGCATCTCATAGACATTCATTTTTTTTATTGTCACTTACAATTTTATTACACTTAGGTCCACTTGTACGTACTTGTGTTAAGTATTTTAGTCTGAGTTAGCTTCTAACTAGGGTTAAATCTCTTCATATTTGATAGTTTAACTATTACATTACTATTGGTGACCCATTGGTCAAAATTCGACCAAAATTTGGTCGAAATTTTACTACCTTTTTGATCATATCGCCATTTTCATTTATGTAGACCAACTACTTTGTTTCCAAACTTTATGAATATAGTTTTAAAATAAAAGTAAATAAATAAATATCTCTGGACAAGTTACACAAATTAAATCTAACCCTAAAGTAAGCAAATTATATTATGCTTGTGTCATGGGTGTTAATCAAAGATATCAATACATAGAAATACTTAAATAGATAATCAGAATAAATTTAATAAAAACCCAGACCCGGAAATGCAGACATCTGAATGTTCATCACACAAATGCCTGCCCCCGTCGGCAATCGAACCCGAGCCTAGCGATTATTCGGTGTTATTAGGCGTATACGCTAGCCACTCGACCAACGAGGCGGTCAAATTGCGCGATTTGCGTGGTCGTGGTCGTGGTCCATCTGTGATCTTCTATCGTTGTCACTAATATATTTGTTTGTGTATGTCAAATGCATGGTAGTTTGTGTAATGTTTTATTTATTGATTTAATGCACTTTATAAGCTTTATTATTGAAAAATATTAGCGTTCTGCACTTCTCTATAACTATAAGTGTGCTTAATTTCATACCTACTCCTCTGTCAGCGAAATTTTCGTAAAAAAGAGTCCAAAGTTTTGGTTCATGTACTAATATTATGATTAAATTTAACATAGAAATGTATAAGGGGTTCTATAATCTGTAAAGTATTCTGAAACGGAATCCAAAATAAATTCCAGATATAGTTAAGATTTTTGTGCCCTTGTTCATTTACTGTCCAAGTTGAGAGTTCATAAGTAAATATTTGAGTAGCAACTTGAAATATAAAATATTAGGCAACGAACAAACACACGGCTCTCCTGATAGTAAGAGACAAACGTGGCCTGAAGACAATATAGATGCTTTAAGGGCGGCGCTATCCTTTAAGGCCCCATACTTAGTCAGCCAGAAGAGCCAATCAGCGCACTCCCCCGTTCCAAGATTACTATAAAATATTGCGCTCTAAAGTAAATGTTTTAAGCGCCAAATCACTATTTTTGACACTATAAAAGTAATTTGAAAAAAAATATAAAAACTGAAACAGTTATCATTTAGGTATAATACTTCTCTATGTTTATGTTAAATCTGGTGTCGATATTTTCATAATTGAAGTAGGCAGATAGGTTTTGCTTTCAAAAAAGGTTTAACTTTTTCATTTTTTTCTATCGAGCAAAGTGAAATGAATCGTGTTTTGGAAACACTAGTCTTAT
>NJDC01000996.1:10278-28097 GCA_002245475.1 Calephelis virginiensis
GTTATAATTTTATTTTTTATAAGAACATACTTATTATTTTTATCTGCGTCTGTTCGCTGTACAAACACATACAAATCAAGTGTTCACGCACTCTATAGTAATACATTTCTAAGCGTATATGATTTTTTAATAAAAGTAGGCTGCGCAATTAACATATTGTGGGCGTGCCTAAAAGCGTCGCATGTTTAACTCGAATGAACGAATAATTTGTAACTCCAATTCAGGACAACCGTATAGGTTTACATACGAAATATTTTTGGATGTCACAAGAATATTCCTTTCTTTTTTAATAACGTATTCATGACATGCGAAATTAGGAGAGACGAAAGTCATGTTAAGAGAAGTGCCGAAATATTGTCGTGGGTGGAGATAAATGGTAATGTGTACATCTGTCGCGTAATGCTGTTGTTAAAATGGTCTAAATAATTTGGTTCTATCTATATATAATACATATAACTAGGTACTTCTTTCCACCCGTTCAGTTTGTATGGTAAACAGTATTATTATTATTTTATGATATTGGAAGGCAAAAAAGCAGCCGGTTTTCCTGATGATAAGAAATTCACGCCGCATAGACAACAAAGGAGGTAATTGTGCGTTGCCAACCTGAGCCCGGGATGTTAAGCCTCGAACAAAAGCAAGTTTACCGGCTACCTTACCATCCAAAACGGTACACGTTAAAGATTAAAATTTTGTTTTTCCTAATTTCCACACAATTGAACGGGATAAAGTATCCTAAGTCTGTCTCCTGCTCCTAAGCTACCTCCTTATAAATTTTCAGTCAAATCAGGTCAGCCGTTCTTGAGTTATATATAGTGTAACTAACACGACTTTTTTATATATATAGATAGAAAATCTTAATGTAGACATATTCATAGTTCGTTCACATTCAGAAAATAGCGTAGCAACGCAACCATTCAAATCCCAGATCATTAGATATTATTTGACTTATCGGAAGCGGTGTTCACTTTGTTCTAAATTTACTTAAAATCTAAACTATGTTTCAACAAAATTCGTCCAGCAAGAGCGTCGATATCTTTATTTGAAACCCGCACATGTTTATTCCCTTTGGGGCCTAGGTTGCTAGATATGTAATTTATCTCCCACATTTATTTACTAACCATAAAAGTTATAACGACTTCAGAAGTTTAATGATTTTGTTATAACTTCTGCATTACGAATATGTAATGTGGTTTCTGTCGGTGCATGTTCTACTCACAAAATTACCTATGTCAAGAAAGTTCTAAACTATTACTATAGCTCTTTCGTGTTTAGAAGACGATGACGCCTAGTAAAGCCTCTGGTCAATTAAATTGCAGACAATGCGAAATTTTATAATAACATTGGTCGAAGTTTTCAACGTACCAATGCTTCCAACCAATTAAAACGAGATTAACTTATTTGCACGAGTTGCAAGGTTGGTGTCTTCCATGAAGCTATATTGCTACTGGAGGTTACACTGCTAACATAGACCTGAAATGTTTTTCTAAATATTGCTAACTCACTCTAATGTAGGTCTATCCGAACCCATCAACTACTATTCGAAGACATAGGTGGCAACCGGGCATATATCCGATCTCGAGCAACGATGTTTTCATTAGACTAACCGGCGTTCGAACCCAGGACCTCACCAAGCCAAGTCCAATACGGGATCATTAGACCACAAAGTTGATAAATAAACATTTATAAAGTTTAAAAAAAAATGTGTGTGTTATTGCCTCTGTGGTCTAGCGGTTCAGTTGTTGGACTTGACTGCATGAGGTCCCGGGTTCGAATCCCGGGTCGGGCAACAAAAGAAAATTGGGTTTTTCCAATTTTCTAATAAAAAAAATAGTTGCTCGGGATAGGACATGTGTCCTGTTGGCGATAGGCTTGCCACCTATCACATTGTGGGACTTTGTATCTTCGGCTAGTCGTGGGTACCCTGGTTGTGCCTCTGCCTACCTCTTCGGGGATATGGGCGTGAAGATACTTTTTTTAATGTCTTAACCGCCGTGTTACAAACGCTGAGGGAAGCAAAGGTAGGCAGAAATAGAAGAGCGTAACTTAAGCCGTGTGTTCAACTTGTTGCCGCAGCCTAGATACTGCAGCCAGGATGCTTAGTGTGCGGTAATCATGATTATAGTCATAAACTTACTATGTAATTGAATTGACAAATATTTATTAAAGTGAAAAGGTAATTTTAGTATCGAAATCTATAGGGCATTTGGTCTAAGTCGTAAGACGTCATGAATTTGAATTTGAATTTGAATTTAAGAATGTGTTTCTAATAGTTACCAATAGAGGCGCTTTTCGAACTTTCCATACAAATAATTTACAGAGACGGTAGTGAGTATAGTAAACTTGACTAGCCGATAACACTTGATAACAGACCCATTTCTTTACGAAATGTAAGAAACCAAACTACTGCCGGATACTTTTATACAAATTTATTAACTATAACATTATATTATATATAATTATATTTAATTACAAGATGTTACATGTATTAATTCTTAATTGACAATGCCTATTTCTTTAAAATTTTCAGAGCCGTTGGAAAATAAGTAGGTATAGGTAGGTACTCGACAACGAAAAAAACATTTATAATTTTTTTTTTTATCAAAATCTGATGACTCGTCGCTGTCACTCGATGAGCTCTCCCTAACATATGCCGCTATAATGTTTTGGGTTCTTTTCATTTGGTCACAACATTACTACTATAAATTATATCTGTAATCGAGAAAATAATGAGATGGGAATATCATAGTGTGCGTAGTGACGTAACTTCATGGTAAGAGTCTTAACCATGAGATGGTATAGATTACTTTCGGTAAGTTAAGTGTTGAAATCTATGACGTCATCTATGTTTCGCTTAGTTACCAATAGAGGCGCTGTTCAAAGTTTTCATACAAACAATTTACAAAGACGGTAGCGAGTATACTAAACTCGACAAGCCATAAAGTCATTGTAAGGGCTAAGGGCGCAAATAATACAGAATGTTTATAAACTACATAGATAAAACAGGATATGTCAAGTTGAGCTGGGTAGGTATCGAGTGTATAATTAGGTTTATTAGAAGGCAAAACACGTGTAGATTGAGCCTAGCGACAGTTACGGAGGCATTTTCCGCCGGAAACATGTATGAGAATGTACTTAATGATATATTGCTGTTTGCCAATTTACCCGAAGTACTTATTTCTATTTGTCAATAATATTGGAATAGCGAAGATTGGTTTATTCAACCGATTTTCAGATGATAGGAGATGTACGATGGCTGTAGATACCAGAAATTGTAATACGCTTTTTTTTCAAATAACACTTTTACTTTTCTACAATATTGTGATGTGGAAAATTACCAGTGTTATCTAAAAAGTGTGAGTGCTTTGGAATTCCTTCAAGTGCCGACAGCGATAAGTAAAAATTCTAGTTATGATCATGTTTCGCTGTGAAACACTTATTAGAATATATAGACAATAGATATTAACTTTGTGATTTCCCTGACTTGGTAAATATAAAACTCGTACGAGGGGTGCACAGACGGTGGATATTCAGCTATTGATGGAATCTAAGAATTAGAACGTATGTTTATATCAACCAAAAGTTAAATGACGAATAAAACCATACGCTACTAAAAAAATATAAGAGGATAAGAGCGTAGCTAGGATTCTGTATAGAGGGGTGCAGAAAAAAAATCCTAGACTTTATAGATTTTTTGTCATATTTATTTATAAGTTTGTTTTTTTATGACATTGGAAGGCAAACAAGCAGACGGATTTCCTGATGCTAAAAAATTCCCGTTGCCTAGAGATACCAAAGATGGTAATGGTGCGTTGCCAACCAGAGGCCGGGATGTTTGGCCTCGAGCAAATGTAAGTTTACCGGCTACCTTACCGTCCGAACCGGAACACGTCACGACGGCAGGAATAGGTAAGGCAGTGGTACCAATCCGGGTGAGTCACTGCAAAACTCTACCACTTAGTCAGATGTCATGGTGTCAGTGACGGCAAGCCTACGCTCGCCTTTTACGAGCTGCCTGGCACAGGAAGGCAGATGGTCTATTCTACAAAGGAGCCCGGACCAACACGGGGTCAATTTTCAATTCACCATTTTTGGAAAAAAATCTGGTCCACTATTAACATACCTAGCTCGTTTTAGAGGTTTTCGGTCATTCGGAAAGAGGGCACACCTTTGCCCGTACCTACACCTGTGTAAAGCAGTGACTTTCATCTCATGAATAATTTAAACATCGAACTAATATAACATCTATGGTGTCTAAAAGCCACGAGTGTCTATTACCATCTAAAATACAGATTAAAAAAATACATATTATATGCATGTGCCAGTCTGTATGTATCACTTTAAAATAACAATGATAGATTTGTCATCTTATTGTTTAGATAAAAGTTAATATACGATAAGTTAAAAAAACATAACCCATAAGGGTTAGGGATGAGAATCTTCTAAAATCTAGTAGAAAATATATTTCCCCACTTGTAAATATTAGGGTGAAAGTTTATCCCTTTCACTTGGATCGGCCATAAACGTCTGTGTATTACAGATAATGCAAGAAACTGGGCGGTAAATCTTGTATATCTCATATGGGAAAGCACCGGGATTTAAACTACAAAGGGTGCGATAACTGCTACCAAATATGGGCGGTTTGTTGATGCAATCTTGTTCCGGCTTACATTCAAACGATGCAGAAAAAGGTTGTTATAAGAATGAGACATTTGTGTTTGCATGTGGCATAGCTCAAAAACGGTAGAATCGATTTAAATGTGGCTTTAGTTAAATAATAATTTTGTTGAGAATTATTAGATTTTCTGTGTATGTACGAAGCATAATATGTCGATGTGTACATAGCAGATAACGAGGCCTAACATATGTGTGTGTCATGTGAGGGTAGTACCTATTAAAGTGGCTCTGGAGACTAACGTGTGTTTCATTAACTGCTTATATATGTATCATTTTATAAAATACCATAAAAATCAGTTCAATTTAAAGAGCTTGTATAGAGAGCTACTGTTATTTTTAAAGATTTAATAATGGTATTCATGTTTATTAAAAATTAACAAACTAAAAAGAGAAGCAGAATGAAAACAGGCGGAAAAATAAGAGTGATAAAAATAAAACCTTAAAGCAGCGTGAGCAGAACTCTCTTGGTAGTAAGAGATAACCGTCACCTATATGAACTTTATATGTATAAGTTCGCTATCCTGTAATTGGGGATGTTAGGCCTATTGTGCAAGTCTATCGCCTACCCAACCTTCCAGTACAGAACATCATTATGGCGGCAGGAATAACTAAAGCGGTGGATCCTTTCCCCGGGTAAGTAGCTGCACAGTACTCTGCCACCAGTGATATTGTTGCCAACTTAAGAGTAGGATGTTAATTGTTTTGAGTTTACCGACTTCCCAATCAGAACACTGCGATGATTAGCTCTTTACGGAGACAGGAATGGGTAAAATGAAAGTACATAACTAGGTGGATCGCAAAACTACCAACCTAGTATTTAAAAAGTAACTTGACGCTCATATCCTCGAAGAGGTAAGCAGAGGACAGCCAAGGCACACAGGACCAGTCGAAGACACTAAATTTTACAATCTCCCAATACATCTATCAAATTCGCAATGTTGTTTTTATTAGAATATGAAAAAAAAACATGTTCTTTCCAGTTACCCGACCCGAGGTTCGAACCCGGGACCCCGTGAAGTCAAGCCCAACACCATACCGCTTCCCCACAGAGGCGATACTATTAAATGTGTATTAACAGAATCCAGACCAAGTGCCGACACTGGAATCTACAAACTGTAATATATTATTTGCCTATCTTACATTGCAATTTAAGTTGGCCTATAAACCATAAGCATGTATTGAAGATACAAGGGAAGCTGGGCGGTAAATCTTGTTTATCTCATATGAAAAAGCACCGGGACTCACGTACAAAGGGTGGGATAACTGCTCCCGCATATGGGCGGTTAGTTAACGCGGTCTTCTTCCGGCTTACATTAATGTGTTTTATAGTGATTTGCGAGTGAGAGTTATTGTTTACTGAGTAAGAGAATAAGCACATTCCTAGCTTATTAAGCTTATTAAGCTGCATACGGATAAGAGATTTGCTTCTTTATTTCTCATTTGAACTAGTACTCAATGCCAAGAAAATTGTTTTCTTACAATTATAATTTGCAAAATAAAAGGAAAGAGTAAATAAGCACCTTCTAGCTTTTTTAATACCCACTTATTCACTACACTTATTGAAAAAAAATATTTTAAAAATTCCATACAAGTCACATATCAAACAAAAAGAGAACGTGGAGAACGCTATGAAGCAAATTGCCTGGGTAGGGATCTACCGCCTTACCTATTCCTGCCGCCATAGTGACTGTCGTATCCTGGCCCGGAGTATAGGGTAGATGGTGCACTTGCACAATAGGCCGAAAATCCTGGCCACAGGGTAGTGACGCACCTGTAACATCTATGGTGTCGATAAGCCATGGTTATCTCTTAACGTGCCTAGTTCATGTTGTGCGTTAGCTGTGTGCTTGTTTGCTGACCTCTCACATAAAAAAATAGAATGCAGTGTGCTGTGCTATGCTGCTAACGGGAGATACATCTTTGATCCCGGATAATGAATAGTTCCCAAAAACTGGACAAAACCACTGGATACACCTACTGGTTTTCTAGTATAGTTAACGGTTAAATTAATTAGGAAACCAGTAACCGAAAACATTAAAAGGGAATAAAAACACTTTTCATATTCATCAAGGAAATTGACGGCGAAGACCAGCAATATAATTAATGCCTGCTTCCTTAAGCCGGGTGTAATATTAAGGCGCAATAAGTGTAAATTAAATTCTGTTTGGTGAGATCGTTTCCTACATTTGGTTGGACCACTTCCTGGTCCACGGGATGTTTGTGGACATGCCGCAAAGTAGTCTTGTATAACAATGTTTGGTATTAGAATTATGATTTTGTTTGCAGCATTGTATTACATGGCTTATCTCATGAAATAAAATAGGAAAATAGGAGAACTTAAAGTAAAATAAGGATCAGTTCCCTAATTTTAAAGCATAATAAGTGTACAATAAATTTGTCCTTTCCTATAAATGTAATAATTGGCCCTTTTTCTGGTCCATGGGATACTTATGGACATGCGATTATGTTTAATCGCCAACAATGTATAATGTTTGAAAATTTAAATTTGAGTAGTGTATACCAGTTGGCTTACACGGTTTTGCTTGTGGAATTAATCTGGAAATTGGACTAACGTACACAAATTTTCATCTTCACAATGACCCTTACTGTGACCAATTTCCTCATATCTTACATTCAGTTGGTTCACTTCCTGGTCTATAGTTGGCTTATTTTCTGGTCCATGGGATGTTTATGAAAATGCGATAATGTTAAATTGGTAACAATGTTTGAGAATTTAAATATAAGAATTTTGAGTAGTTACAATGTGTAGATTTTGCTTTGAAGTGTAGACATAAGTAATGCAAGTAACGATGGAACTTATGTTAAGTAATACAAGTTGCCTTATTTCAAAGCACATTAAACTATGTTTAGCGAAACACTTAGTTGGCCCACTTTCTGGTCCATATGATATTTGCGGATATGCCATAATGTTAAATTGACTAACAATGTTTGGTGATTGGCAATTAAAACTTTGAATATTTTACACTAACACTAGCTGTGTGTGTACCTAAAATGTAGAGTTCTTTTAAGCTGCTATCTATAAGTCTGAAGTTGTAAAAACCGAGAGGTTGGCAACACATTATTCATTAAAAAAAAATTAAGCTATCACAATACATACATAAGTTTGCTTGTATGTTATCTTTAACGCTTTTACAATAATATGCACTGATAACCAAAGTAAAAGGACACTTGTTACACAAACACCAGTTGTAATTTATTTACAACGAATAAATACTGGCAACACCCTGAATTTTAGCCCCTAAACAATAAACCTAAGCTTGTGAACAAACAAAACAGCTTTCTACCCCTCGCACCATCTGTTTTATTAATTCCTTTAAATTCGGTCCGTAAGCTTCATGTGTACTTTACGTAGGTAAAATAAAATACCTTTTCGTAGGAACACGGTTTTTAAACCACTTAAAATGGGGAGATTGTTTTAATTTGACGCACATTTGTCTGTCTGTGTGTTTTTCCTACTGTCTATCCTCGACACGTTTGCAATCCTAGTGTTTGTTAGTTACCTATTCGTCAGCCAGCCTAGTTTATGGAAAATGTGGTGCTGACTGCTGAAAAACTTATAGGATATCATTGTGATATATTATCCGAGTAAATTTGTTATTAATAGAATCGATGGATGTTTATTACTCCTTCAGGCACAACATATTGAACAGATTTAGATAAAATTGTACAGGAATCTAGTTGAGACATCAGAGCAAAATACAGGCTATCATTTCTAAATAATATAAATTGGTATGCGAAAAAAGCCGCAAGTGAAAGCTAGTATAACAATAATATGAAAGGCCATCATAAATCTCATTTAATAAACGAAGAAAATTCAAATCAAGAGAAAATTATCTATCAGCCGGTAAATATTTTAATAATACTAGCTTTATAAAACTTATCCGTTTTGTACGTTGACATAAAAGGGCAGGAAGTGACAATTTCCGTCTTCTTTGCGGTTTCCTTAAGTTCCGACACTTAAGGGACTTCGAAATGCTTGCGACATATTTCAAAGTAAAATGGACATTTCATTGTGATCTATTTTTATTACATTGTTTTTATGATGTTGATGATTATTATGATTATGATATTATTACGATGATTATTATAATGATGATATTATGATAATATGATGTATACTCATTTTATCATAAACGTGGATAAACAAATCTGTTACAAGGAAATGTATAGAATATTCTATCGGCCAATTAAGTAGGATCAAATGCATTTTTATTAGATATTTGTACATAATAAACAAAACTGCAATCTTTTCCAATTTCCTTGCTTGAGAATCACCAAGAATTAAAAATCATATACATAAAATTCCCATGTCACAAACTGGTAACTAACAGTTACCGTACTCCTCCGAAACGGCTCCACCGATTTTTACCAAATTTTATATGCATATTCAGTAGGTCTGAGAATCGGCTTCTATCTACTTTTCATACCCCTAAGTGGTAAGAGTGACTCACCCCATTTTTTTACTGAAATCACAAAAAAAAATAGCAAAACAACGTCTGCCGGGACAGCTAGTAAAATCATAAATTGTAACTGAGAATTATTTTTTAAATTATTTATTTACCAAAAAAATAGTAACAATAACGTACGTAACGTTAAACAAGTAATTTAGAGCCAACATTATGTACAGTTTATCAGTGCCTTATTAAAACTTTTATGTAAATTTTAATCCTCGGATTAAAAATATAAAAATACAAAGTACTCCTTGCTATATTTAACTTCGTACCTACGTACAACTTCGACGCTTTGTGAATAAATAAATTATAAGTTTAGCATATTAAAATTGACCATCGACAAAAATCTAAAGCGCAAATTGCACCGAAATAAACGATAACGAAAAAAATACTGTAATTGCCTATTTATAGTTCTTTTGATAAAGGTAGCCACCCGTCATTATTTGATTAAAATATAGCTGCGAACGCTCAAGTCATGGCTAACATTTGTTTAGCCACAAGTGTATACCAATTAATAACTTCAAAGTGATCTATCTGTAGGAGTTGAGATGGGTTAAATTAACATCTGAGACGCTACAATTCCGTAGAAACACCTTGAAAGTTTAAACTTAAACTTAAATGTTAAGAGTTTTCGAACGTCAGTCCGAGAAGGTATCCCTTGTCAAAAGCTCATCACATCTTGGAGCTGTGTCAAAAATGATTAATAACCCTAAAAGCGTAGGGCTTTATTATACTTCAAGGGCTCATGCATAATTACGAAGTGGCAGTATTCTACTTCAAGAACTCATAATGCCAAAGTGGCAGTATTTAATTTCAAGGGCTTATAATTACAAAGTAGCAGTATTCCAATTTAAAAGCTTACAATCACGAAGTGGTAGTATTCTACTTAAAGAACTTATAATTCCAATGTGGCAGTATTCTATTTCAAGGGCTTATAATTATAAAGTAACAGTATTGTACTTTAAGAACTTATAATTCCAATATGGCAGTATTCTATTCCAAGGGCTTATAATTGCAAAGTAGCAGTATTCTACTTTAAGAGATTACAGTTACGAAGTAGGAGTATTCTACTTCAAGAACTTATAATACCAACGTGGCAATATTTCCCTTTAAGGACTTATAATTACAAAGAAGCAATATTCCAATTTTAAAGCTTACAATCACGAAGTGGCAGTATTCTACTTGAAGAACGTATAATACCCGTGTGGCAGTATTCTATTTCAAGGGCTTATAATTATGAAGTAACAGTATTGTACTTTAAGAACTCATAATTCCAATGTGGCAGTATTCTATTCCAAGGGCTTATAATTGCAAAGTAGCAGTATTCTACTTTAAGAGCTTACAATCACGAAGTGGCAGTATTCTGCTTTAAGGACTTAAAATTACGAAGTGGCAGTTTTCTACTTCAAGAGATTATCATTCCAATGTTACAGTACACAAGTACGAAGTGGCGAAATTATATTTCTAACTATTAGAGAGTGTTTCCATGTTTTTTGTGATAATAAAGAACCATATCCTCGTAAATGCTAGTAATCCCCACGGCTACACTTAGCCTAAATGTAAAGTATCTCTCGGATATCCTTACGATACTATCCTTGCCAGCTAGACAAAGTGATAAGAGTAAGTGTGTTGCGCAGAATATGGCAACTGCATCGTCTGCTAGTGAAATAATCTAGTATTAATATAGACAGATAACTAGTGCAGACGGCCAGACAAGGAGGTAGTATTAAATCACATTTTTTTTCTACTGACATACTGCCACTGTTCGTCACCCTCCATAGCGGAATTCTACAATGACGAGAAATGAATATAATAGGAATAAGTAAGGAGACAAAATTCATTTAGGCCAACCGTTTTAGGACTCTATACCAAGCAAACAATATTCCAAATAGTTTGTCACCAATGACCATTGAACACAGAAATTCCATTTAAATAGTCCATTTGATTTAACACGCAACGGTAGTTTAAATTTGCCCAACACTCAGCTGTTTTGAGGCTTCGAAATGCACATGTTGTGCCTTGTTTACGAGAACCGGGAGCGCCCTTCTGTCGCCGTTGGTCATGGCGTGGGGGCTTACGATCAATACCGGGGCTTCCCTGCCGTCACGGGGGCCACGAAAAACGATACCTGACGAACTTATAGCGTGTTCGGTTTCATAACGTACTTTGGTATGTCGTGACATTTTTTAACACGCTTTCACAAACACGCCACTTGTTGTCATATATTTACTTGAGAAAAATATTATATTAAAAAAGCTATTTGGCAAAGAGTATATAAATACTACGTAATAAGAGGCGGGACTTCCATAGATACATAGCAAACCCAAATTTTGTATAAAGTTTACTTAAAGTGCCACATGTCACTTGACATAACATGGTAAAAAGGTGTAACCCGTATAGTTTGAAAGTAAGTCTAAAGACATTCAGATATAAGGCAACTAGTGTCATATGATTTAGGCGAATAAAAAACATAGCAAACTTATTTTTTTATATGAAAGTTGCGTCAAACAGCTATTTGGTAGAAGGCGTTACTATGCAGAATAAGATCGCCACCCTGGTCTAATGGTCAGAGGTTGGCGTTGAGTACATGACCTCATTTTAGGTTCCTGGGTTGGACAATAATGTGCTTTTTGATTAAACAACGTTATCCGGAATTGGATAAGCGCCCCGTTTGCCATCTATCACATTATGGGACTAAGTACTTACGGCTAATCGTGGGTACCCTGGTACCTCTTCTGCGATACGGGCTTGACAATACTTTGGATTAAAAATCAACAGTTTCGCAGCAACTCGCCCGGATTGGTACCACCGCCTTACCTATTCCTGTTGCCATAACGTCAGCGCTTGCCGTTAACGTGTTCCAGTTCGGAGAATAAGGTAGCCGGTAAACTTACCTTTTGCTCTAGGCCTAACCTGCCGTCCACAGGTTGGCAATGCACTATTACCACCCTTGGTGTCTCTACGAGGTGTGAATTTCTTACCTTCAGGAAATCCGTCTGCTTGTTTCCTTCCGGTATCACATTAAAATATATTATGTATATATTTTATATTTACTATGTAGAAATGAGTGAGTGTGCCACCAGCTTTACTCAAAAAGTTTAATTAAATATGGAGGCTATATAGTAGAAAAATACAATATCATAAAAAAACATTTGACACTTGCTAGCTCTACAATAACATCGTCACATTTTCTTCTGGAAGTAACTTGCGGCTTACTTACACGCATAATCAGCAACTTATGCAAGCGCACATTCTTAACTGTCGCTGGAAACGTGAGATCATTTCGTCACTGTTGTCCGCTTGACGAGATTTGTTTATATGAAAGCTGCTTTTTTTAACAAACAACAAGAAGGAGGTTATTATTTCGTCAGTCTATTTTCTGTTTGTTACGTGATTACTCCGCAAATAACGAATGAATTTTAATGATCCTTATTTCTAAACATGGACTAAAGCAGGAGTAAAATTAAGTTGATATTAGTCTGTATCATGTTGTTATAAATACTACTCGTATAATACCAGGTTGAACCTTGAAGCACTTTACTCCGTGTTTATTAATAAGATAGAAAATGTTTAAAAAAATAAGATAACATTAATCACACAGCATGATATACGAGGTACGAAGTTCGCCGGGATAACTAGAAATTAACACATCTGTCAAAGAACAAAGTAGCTTAAATGCAAATGAAAACTTTAAATTAAATGTTCGTGGCCAAACTATTTCGGTTCGACTATTAAACCTAATCCCAACCAGTAATATTGAGTATAATCGCTTGAAGTATGTATTTACTTATTAATTTTACAGAAACCGTAATATTTGGATTATTCATGTAATATTACTATGAAATAATATTATGTGTAGTTTAGCGGAGCTCTACACCTACCTACGAATAGTTCGATTTATTACTTTATGACAAACTTACTAATAATAAAAAATAACATTGTATGATGATTATAAAAATTGGCAAGAACCCCCGACAAAACCTGCGCAATGTAGCCAATAACCTAGCTAATAAATGTGTGTGTAGTCTAGCCTACGACCATCTCGAACTAGTGATGTGCCAAATCGGGCTAATACTAACCCGAGTCAACTCGAGTTAAATTTTCGATAACTCGAATTTACTAGGATGACGTTCAGTCAGTCATATTTGTCTTTGTTTTTATCAATTTTAATAACTCGTTGGTTTCTTAACGAATCAAATGCGATAAAAAATGTTTTCTGGAATAATTATAAATAAAACAAAAACTCTTACGTCGCTACTGGTGGCGGCGGCGTAGCGAAATAAGAGTTCTTGTTTTATTGAAATGGACCTCCGCAAAATAACGCGTGAATCAATTTAGCAAAATAAGTACAATTATTATGATAATTAAAAAAACCATTCATTTATATGTTTAATTTATTTTTGACATTTGTAATGAGTATTATTACTTATAATAAAGAATGTAATTTACATTAATTCTCAATAACATTATTTATATTTAACAGTATCAGTTTAACTTGAAAAAGTCGAAAGCATGAAATGCTAAAAATTATCTATGTACATTTATCACAAAATATGTCACAATCTATTTTATTAAAAATCGAGTCATAAATCAACTCGAGTTCATACATCGCTATCTCGAACACGTCAATGTTCAAATATAAAAAAATACGCATCGAATTCGGCTAATCCGTTCAAAAGGAAAAGTTCAGGGAAGTTTCAAAAGACAACAAAATAGGAAACTGCGAAGAAAGTGATAAAAACTGGAGGTAGAGAGTTGTGCACCAACTAGTCCGGGTCCGGGTCCCCGGGATCCTGTCCACCGCATTACCTATTTCTGTCGCCATAATGACTCCCGTGTTTCGGTCCGGAAGGTAGGGTAGCCGGTAGACTTGCACAATAAGCTTAACATCCCGGTTGCAGGGCAGCGACGCACCTGTAAAATTTATTCTGTCAACAGTCCATGGTTATCTCTCATCATCAGGTGATCCGTGTCATCTTTCTCTGACTTCTCACATAAAAAAACATTTTGTTTCTCCATAAAAACTGAACAGTGATACAAAGTTCGCTGGGACAGCTAGTTTATAATACTTTTGAACGCAAGTTTCTCCATACCAGTCGTTTCCGGATCCAGTCATACATCCAACTAGTAGTAAAATTGCAGCTGCGATAAAACGCAACACTCGATACGTAATTGGTTAAATTATTATCTAACAAGCCGATATTACGCATTTGCCCATCCAATCGTTACTAAGCTGTTATAGCAAGTTAACAAATTCGCCCGCTAATAGTTAATTACAGTTGAAATTATTCGGACTAATTAATCACGATGTTATTACATTGATTAGGGACTTTATAATTAGTGGACCGAAACTGTGTTTTATAACTTACTAGGCCTAGCCGACCCGGCGGAATTCGTATCACTTGACATAAACATCTACTAACCGTTTGTATGGGAAAAATAAAGCATTCTTTTTCCTGTTTTTTTTTTCAAAAGAACCTTCAAAGAAACGTGCACCTTGTATTTTGCTTTGGACAAAAATTATATATTTTATTATTTTAATCATTTACTTCGTAAGTCGAAAGTGTAACGGTTTCCAATTTTTTCTCAAAATTTGGTTTGTACCTTAAATGTCACCCTGTATAAGACTAGCGGACCCAGCGTACTTTGTATCGCATGACAATAACAATAACAACTGTAACAATAAAAGTATTGATTTTCCATTTTTCCGGTAACTTTCCGAATTTCCCTTTTCATAAGAACTTTCTCAGTAACTAACACAACAAAGAAAGAATGAGCGAAATTGGTCCATCCGTTCAGGCGTAATGTGATGGCCACGGGAAAAGGGGATTAATTTTTATACAGGGTTACTTTCAAAGAAAGAAAAGACCAAAGAAAGTTAAAGCTGAAATGATAGTTCATTTTAAAAATTAATCGAAAAGTCGTTTTTTTAAATGGCTAATATGTTGCTAACCTTGCGGTTTTTACAACTTTACCGAACTATAATGCCAAGTTCTTCTTCATCTTCTTTTATAAATATGGCTTTCAATTGTTTTTCACGACTAGTTTGCCAATGTTAAGTTAGTTAATTCTTATACAGTCATGTCATTAGTCACTATGCACAAAGTCATGTCAGGTCAGGGTCTTGAGTAAAGCGGTGGCTTCGTTACTCGAGAAAATAGACGATACACTAATTTCTTCATGATTATTTCATTTGTGCACTTTCATTGAACAAAATTAATCTAATTCCCAACTAAATTAACCAATTTCATTTTAATCAATATAAACACGAAATTCAATAATTATAACGAAAAAATTACGACCACCTTCATTCACGTTGGCGCCAAAACACCTATGCCAAGTTGTCATATTTACTTTGGTGAACTTTTATTTAAAATAGTCCGCTTTGATACTTCACTTGTTGTCACGCTACGTCGTACCTAGTACGAGTCATGACGTCACCAACCTGCGCACACGATTGCGGTCGGCGATTACATTATAACCATGCATTTTGTATTTTATGTCGGATAAAAATTATAATTTGCATATTTTAATTGGTTTTACTTAGTAAATGGAAAGTGTTGTCGATTCCCAACCGTCTCTCAAAATTTTGTTGGTCTTTAAATGTTATGCTGTATATTACTAGCTGTTCCGGCGAACTTCCGTTTAGTTTTATGAGAAAATTCAAAATGTTGTCTTTCTTGGTTTCCTGGTATTCGAACGGTATAAAAAGTATCGTATGTCTGTCTTCTGGTTCTAAGCTACCTCGCCGTCAGTTTTCAGCAAAATAGCTTAAGTGGTTCTTGAGTTATAAATAGTGTAACAAACACGACTGTCTTTTATGTATACAGATTTGCTTACTTACTAAGATAATTAAGGGGATGAGAATGTTGGTATCTTCACGTCCTGAACCCCGAAGAGTTAGTAAGGCACAGGTACAACCAGAGCACCCGCGTCTAGCCGAAGAATAAGTTCCACAACAATGTGACAAGTGGCAAGCCTATCGCCAATTGGACACATTTTCCAATCCCGGCCAATGTGTATTTTTATTAGAAAATTGGAAAAACATATTTTCTCTTTATTACCTGACCTGGGGATCGAAACCGGAACCTCATGGAGTTAAATTCAACACCGCACCGCTATAGTCTAGTCAGAGGCGATAAATGATAAGTACCAATGTGTTATAATGGTAGCAATTTTGCAGAGCATGTACGAAACTTAAATTACGTTATCACTATCTTTTTTGAACGTAAGTAATATACTGAGACGAAACACGTTTAGTGCAGACATGTTAGTTTAAACGTGATTTGATAAATCTGGGCTAATCTTTAAAATGTGACATCTCTTTTGCTTTCGTTTATTTAGAAAAGGTAGCATACACCTGATATAAATTGAGTTCAGGAGGGTTAGGTGGCTGGTAGACTCGCAAAACAGGCTCAACATCCTGCCCACAGGATAGCGACCGACGCACCTATAACAACTGTGGTGTCTCTAGGCTACGGTTACCTCTTGCCATTAGAAGAGTTGCGTGGGGACCTCTCACATAAAAAAAAATATCTCAGCAGAATTACCGACATTGTGTTGTTAGTAGAATTCAACTAACCTTTCGACGAATAAGAGCAGCTTAGATGTTCCTGGGTTACAAATTTAACTCTGAGTTTACTTCTAACATAAGGGTTAAATAACCAATATTTAAAAAAAACTCTGAGTTTGCTTCTAACATAAGGGTTAAATCACCCATATTTAAAAAATAAGTCAATATTAAATTTAACCCGGAAACGTACACGAACAGAACAGACCGCTTTAAATTTTGAGATAAGTAAATAAAATTACGACGTTCAATCAATGACGTAGTTTAATATCAAAATTCATTGGAAATATAACAACCAATATATTATGTCTGTTATTTGATTATTGGGCGTATAGTGAAATGATAGACAGCGCGTAGGGCGTATATTGACAACATTCAACAGAATACGTAATTAAAAAGCAACCATCAATAATATTTGGATTGAAATGATTCGTAGCTCAGTTATAAATTCTACATTTTATAACTTGAGACAAACAAACATACATATTTCCCGATCGTAAGAAATACACGTCGCGTAAAACCTCGGTATTGTTCCGTTCTGTAGGGTTCTGTAGGGTAATTTCGATCCATGCAATATTGGAAATTGGAATCGAGTTTGGAATTAACATTTAGTTAATAGTAAAAAATAAATTTTATATCGGATTCGTTGAAATTACTTGTAACTAAATGTTAATGGTCCGCTAGTAGGTACTGTGTTCCAAAGTACCTAACATGACATACATATAAGATTCCAATTTCCAATTCGTATGATATCGAGATTCCAGAGTAGTTACTGGAACGTAGTGTAGCCTGTAGGCTTGACCATTAGACGTGACATCCAAGCTACAGTAAAACGATGCACCTAAAACAGCTATGACATCTATAGGCCACAACTGGCTCTTACTATCAGGAGAGCCGTGTCTGTTCCTTGTCTTATCATACAAAAAATTGGTGGTGTTTGACAAAATGTGCGGATTCGTACCATATCCTTCCCTATTTCTGCCATGTTAAGTACTTGAGGATATTTTAATCATTTATATTGAATAAGTTATATTTAAAATTTATTATGGTCGAATTTCGACTAATTGGCGACCACTGGTATAAACGAAAGTATGTTGTTG
>NJDC01000996.1:35575-60171 GCA_002245475.1 Calephelis virginiensis
TACAATATTCATTTATTGCGCTATCGTACACAAACATGACAACACGAACATTCGCGAAAGCGCCCTGTGCCGTCTAACCGAAACAGCAGGTGCAGGCATACAGTTTCGCCGCGCCGTAAACAGAGAGGGGGATACTTCCTCGCCTACGCCGCGCCGGCTGTTTACTCTCCATCCGTCTTACGAATTTTCGGTCAGGTCACGTGTCCTGACGCGAGTTGAGGAGTTTTTACCAATTCCAAAAAAAGTGCGCAACTCCGCTAAAGAAGTTTTCACTTCAAAAAAGCTTCGAGAATAGGTGATTGTAGATACTAACACTTTTTACTTTGTGTAAGTTTCCGATCCAGGATGAAGTTTTGCAGATTCTGAATGGGTTTTACCAAAAACAATTTCCGTCCATTTGTTAATTCCGTAGTGAGATAGTACCTAAGTGTTGAGACGCGGCGCCGAGGGAATTCTGCAATGCGGCGCTTGTTAACCGGTGTTATTGAATATAAAATGTTATATCTATGTTGTTTAACATAAGCCATTGATATTATACTTAGATTTTAACCCCCTTACTAATAATATTTACGCGCCCGTTGATCTGGTGTATATCTTCACTTTTGTAGCCCTTACTAAAACTGACGCGTCCGTTGATTATTTTGCTTATAATATTTTTAAGAGGACCATTCCAATTACGGACGAGAGCTTTATTGAAAGATTCAATCATATAATAAATGAATATCCCTGGACACGTTACACAAATCTAATCCCAAAATAAACAAATTATATGCTTATGTTATGGGTGTTAGTCAACGATTTTAACACATAGAAATACTTATATAGATATCATAGTAAATTTAACAAACATTCAGACCCGGAAATGCAGACATCTAAATGCTCATCACACAAATGCCTGCCCCCATCGGGAATCGAACACGAGCCTCGCAATTGGTCGGTGTAGTTAGACGCGTACGCTAGCCACTCGACCAACGAGGTAGTCAAACCTACCTTAACCTTACTAAAACATTTTATTATTATCGGAATTCAGTAGCAAATCTTCAAAATGTTTTTTTTAATAAAAAAAAGTCATAGGTATAGTTGACAAAGAAAACCGAGGATTGAGTCATATTCCTTGAAGATGCTCTACTACTACACCAGGTGCCAGCCCTAAGTGATCAAAAAACTATAATCAGTACATTAATAGTAATAACCTTTTAAAGGTTTAGTTACTTACACTAAATCTATAAAATCGTTGTCACCGAGCATTACCTGAAAATTACAAATAAGGTAAAATTAGCACATAATACAAAAATAACTTTATTTTTTTAATAACAACTATCCTTTTTCCCCTGTATTGGTCTGGGTCCAATGAGTAAAATCGACAGTCTGCCAAGCAGCACGTAAAAGGTAACCGAAGGTAGAATGTAAGAATTTACCTCCTTTTTTATAGCGAAAGGTTAGGGAACCAGCTCACGGGTCTTTAAATTATTGGTTTACCACTAGCAGACGATAACATTTCTATAGCAAAAGTACAAAATATTACCGTGACAAATAAAAAACTTTGACTGTCTTATTGATGCGAATTCTAAAGTAAGAGTAAAGTTAAGTTGATATTACAGCCTGTATCAAAGTGTAATAAAAATTATAATACCAGGATTAACCTTGGAGTACTTTAATCTATGATTAATAAGACGGTTAAAATATAATTTCAGCAGAGTAAAACTCCAAAAAGACTCCAGTTATTACATTACCACGTCGAGATTAGATAATTCTAGTTTCGATACATAGTCTATGATTCCGAGGTCAAGTTATACTTCACTCATAAACAACTAGTCGGATTATAAAATAAATATTTCTTTCAATGATATTGGAAGGCAAACAAGCAGACGGATTTCCCGATGGTAAGAAATTCACGCCCCTAGAGACACCAAAGGTGGTAATGGTGCGTTGCCAACTTGAGGCCAAGATGTTAGACCTCGAGCAAAATTAAGTTTACCTGCTACCTTACCCTCCGAATCGGAACACGTCAACGGCACGCACGGACGTTAAAGCGGCAGAAATAGGTAAGGCGGTAGTACCAATCAGGGCGAATTACTAAATATGAGACCATCTTGCAGTCAGACCTGCCTTTTCAAAAAAATAACCATAATAATCGCTTCGTAATTGACCGTAACATCATATCCTATTAATATTACAAATGCCCAAGTTTTTTTACTCGTTTGTTTGTTTGCTACTTCTTCACGCAAAAACGACTAAACCGATTTTCATGAAATTCGGTAGACACATAGAGGGTAACTTGGATTAACACATAGGACAGTTTTTATCCCGAAATACAGTTTTTGTGGGAACACGAGGGCAACAGCTAGTACAAAATAAAATAAAAACACATGCAGACGAATTGATAAACTTCTTTTCTGAGAGTCGGTAAAATATAAATAACCCTTATTAATAAACCATCTATTTGGAGTAATAAGGGCGATTTCATTTAAAGTGAACCCCTCATCATTCGCGTTTAATTTTAACTGTCAATCAATAATAATCCCAATATTATTTATTTTAGAGTATATTTTAGAATAAAAGCGAAATCGGTAGCTCTTACGCATATATAAATCCTTTTTGTTTCACTCCAGAGAGCCGTTGAAAACATTTTATGCTCCAGTTAGGTATTGCTTACACGTGAGGGAAATGCATTAACGGATATTACTTTCGTTTACAGAATCATATCTAGAATCTGCTGTGTTTCTATGGAAAATTAATCTCAGTTTAATCTACTAATCTACCGATTGTGGTAACTTTGTTGTGCACTAACTAACAAATTTTAAGTTATTGCTATCTTCTTTCAACGAAAGTATTGGAAAGAGACAAAATACGTCTAGTGCAGTCAGTTAGTAACAACGTTTCTAGACTATTAGGCACGGCACAAACTTGAAGAATTGTTACTGAAGAATTTCGTTTCTAAAAAAATTCAAACGCAACAACTCTCGACAAATTTATGGGACTGCCATACAAATCAGCAATTTTTTCGTTGCGAATTTGAGTGGATTTGTTTGAGGCGCAATTTGTGTCAAAATTACGAAACGGGATTCCGATAGGAATTCCGAATGTTGTGGCGGAGTTACCAGTTGACATGTCAAGATAAATCTGCCCTGTCTAAAATATTTGTTTTTATGATATTGGAAGGCAAACAAGCAGACAGATTTCCTGATGCTAAGAAATTCCCGCCGCCTAGAGAAACCAAAGGGAGTAATGGTGCGTTGCCAACCTGAGGCCGGGGTGTTAGGCCTCGAGCAAAAGCAAGCCTACCGGCTACTTTACCCTCCGAACCGGAACACGTAATGACGTTATGGCGGCAGGAATAGATAAGGCGGTGGTACCAATCCGCGCGAGTCGCTGCGAAACTCTACCACCTAGTCAGATGTCATGCTCCCTTTTACGAGCTGCCTGGCAGGAAGGCAGAGGGTCTATTCTATAAAGGAGCCCGGACCAGCACGGGGATATATTCACCTCTGTGATCTTAGCTTCAAGAGGTCCTAAGTTCGATCCCAGGGTCGGGCAACAAAAATATAAAATGTGTAATTTCAATATTTATTTCATTAAATTGCTCAAGTTTAGAATTCTCTTGTAGGTCCGAGCTCTCTGAGTACAATAGAACTCCCTCAGCATTTACACAGTCGTATAGGTAAAATAGGTCCTAGCCAGGGCAGAGATCACGTCTCACCTTTTCTTGCCGCCATAATGCCACTGGTTATATTCCGGTCCGGAAGATAGGTTAACCGTTAAACTTGTACGATAGGATAACTATTCCGTCCACAGAATATATGGCGATAACACCTATGCTATGTATAGGCCACGGTAGTCTCTTACCATCAGGAGAGCACTGTGCTTGTTCACTGTTTTCTCACATAAAAACGTTTAAAATAAGCTCGAAACAAAGGAACAAGAAAATGCCAAAAAATATACTAGTGTCTCAAACCACAAACATTCATTATAAAACCAGTAAGAAGTCTAATTAAAATTAAATAAGTAGAAACATTATAAGTGACTCATTAAAACTTGGGTTTTCCGCAAACACAAATTATTTATTTAAAATTTACGTGACATCATAGTTACTTAATTTTAATTCAAACTTTAAAACGATATCTTGTTACAGGTACAGACTCAACAATGGAAGACAAAAACTTTTTGTTTTGTAAAAGATAAGATCTTTAATAACTAATTGTATTAATTCCTCAAGGAATTAGGAAGCCACGTCATCTCAAACTAACATAAGTTACGTTTTGTCAAAACCTCTTGGTCGGATATTACGTGTAGGGTTTTGTTGTTAGTTATAACCTAGTGACTGACATTTACATGCATATATCTTTCTTTCTTTCTTTAAGTGTTGACCTTCACGTTAGTAATTTGCCATTAGTCAAGCAGAAATTTGCATTAAATTTTACATCAATTTTAATAAATTATAATTAGTCATCAGTCATTAGTCGTCAGTAAGTTATGTCAGGCTTTTGGGTAAAGCGGTGGCCTCATTACTCAAGCTCATGTAATGAGGTTTGGTGGCGACGAGGAAATACACGATACAATAATTTCTTCATGATTATTTCATTTGTGCACTTTCACAGAACAAAATTGTTCAAAATGCCACCAAAATTGACTAATTTCACTCAATATCAACACGAAATTCAACAATTATGAAAAAACTTCGACCATCTTTTCTCTCGATGGCGCCAAAAACTCCATGTATATATTACTTAGAGGTCAATGATATATTTTGTTAACCATCATTCAAACGTTATTCAATAACAGTGATAAAACTGATAGCAAAACCTTTAATACAATTATCAACTTATGTTGTATTGAAAATAAACCGCAATCCGAACTTGTAAAATTTTAGGTAGAAAATTTTACGTAAATTCGGAGTAGAAACTACAAACCTTACGTAGTTTATGAACGACCTATATTTAGCATTTACAAATTCACACTAGCATCACAAAGCCGAAGCCTGCCTTTAAACAGGCTACCGGTTCAAGATCGGGCTATTCGATACTGAAACTTTTTGTATGCACTCGCTCTGTTCTTGAAGAACTTTTTTTATGTATAAAAGGAGGCAAACAAGCAAGTGGGTCACCTGATGGAAAGTGATCACAGCCACCCACGGACATCCGCAACACCAGGACTATCACAAATGCGTTGCTTACATTTAAGGAATGAGTACGTTCTTTTCTTGAAGGTTCCCGAATCGTATTTGTTTGGAAATACCACCATTGGCAAATAGTTCCACAAAGATGGTATGCGAGGTTAGTAATGTCTTAAGAATCGGTTGTAGCTCGTCACGCTTCAAGGTGATGGGCATGATACTTAAACTCTGACGCGATGTCCGAAGGTGAAACTCAGTGGTAGGCAACGAACAGAACAACTTCTCAAGAGTATTCATCATGATAGATGCGGTAGAAACCACAGTGACCCAACATATCTACGCAACGCCAATAAATCAAGCCGATTGGTAATTGGTCGATCATTGACAATTCGAGATGCTCTAAGTTGGATACGGTCAAAAGGAACAATTATTATGCTTGTATCAAACCATAAAACCTTGCATTTTGATGCAGATTTCACCGTCTTGACAATTTTATGATTTCTCAGGTTGGCAACGCACCTTTACCACATTTGGTGTCTGTATGAGGCTTGAGTATTTTACCATCAGGACATCAGTCAGCTTGTTTGCCTTCCAATATCGTATAAAAAACTTACATGTTACAGTTATACTTTTGAATAGTTTTTCTTATACTTAGCATTTTACCATGACCCCGGGATTTCACAAAAAATGCTTTCCACATATCCAATTACTAGGCTATTTTACTTATTAAAACTAGCTGTTTCTCTTATAATGTGAAAATCGAGTATTAAGAAAAAATTAATATTCCTAAATTATCAGAAATTGGCATTGTGAAGGAGAGATTTTTAAAACGGTAAAAGTAATACAAGTTCAGCCGAAGACACTAAGTTCTACAATGTGATAGGTGGCAAGCATATCGCCAACCGGCAAAATACAAAATCCCAGGCAACGTTATTTTTATTAGAACATTGAAAATACTCATTTTCTTTTCTCTTTGTGTTTGTTGGCCGACCCCATGATTGAAACGGGGACACAGTGTAAATATAAGTAGACAGTGGTGAAACTTCGAAATCGCACGCACACGTAAACACACTCACCTACGAGCCGCATAAGTGAACCTAACATGACCTTCAGTAACGATACGAGACGAGTGTTCACGTTACACGTTCCGCGATCGTTTTTATTTAATAAATGCCGGGACTGTATTGTGCCATCAAGTCCGTCATCAAAACTGGAGATATCATTTATTAGACTCCCTACTGATTTTTATAGGTAAGATTGATTTATAAATATACAAAGGGTAGTACGGGTAGTAAGGGTAGTAGTAGTAGTACATATTCGTAAATTTAGGTTACAACATTAATTAATTTAGTTTACGATTTTACTACCACTCGTGGAAATAAAGAATGGAAAAGGAAACAGCTGTGTCCACCTCTCGCTCGCGCACTATAGAATACTGACATAGTCTTTAAGATCACCAAAGTGTAAACATAAGGCGATATCACCATCTGAACAAACGTGCCAAATTACAAAAATGTATGTATTTATGTTTTTTGTTTGCTAATTAGTTATTACAATTCAATTGATTAATAATCAGAACTTCTTTTACAATACGTAAAAAACAACGTAACATTAAAAGTGACAACCCTCTGGTTTCAATAGGGCATAGGTATTTTTATTTATAAAATTGGCTTAGTTTCTATACTGTGTCCTTCTTATACTGTGCCTGGGACCTCTAAAAGTCAAGTCCAACGCCAGACCACTAGACCACAGAGGCGATATCAAATAGAATAAAATATCAGTCAGCATTCTACCGGTTAGTTTACCCTACTTTAGGCATGCGACCGCAACAAATTAAATCAGAATATTAAAGGGAACATAAATCTATATGATATAACCCCGTTGCTGCCGCCTACATTACATATTTAAGAGACCCCGGAATTAAGAATTCATACTTCGGGCATTAAGTACATACTAGAAAGTTATATACGAGGGTCACACAAAGTTTTAAGAACAGGCTACGAGAGAAAACCGAGCATTGGGGATCTAATTCAGAATCTACATTTTATCCCGTATAAGTTCGGCACCGCTGAGTAGAATAAAGCATCTGCCTCTGCCAGATAGCTCGTAAGAGGCGAGCTCTGGTTAAAATATAGGTCATCGCTAACAAGACCACTGGTGATAGAGGGCTGCGCAGGAATTTGCCCACGTAGGGATCCACCGCACTTGCACAATAGTGTCCTTACATATCGGCCACAGGGTAGTGATGCACCTGTAACATCTATGGTGTCTATAGGCCACACGTATAAAACGTGAGATTATGATGCTTTTTCCTACGAATTCGGTACATTTAGGCGTTTTTGAGTGTATAAATGGATAATACGTATTGCACAATACGTATACAGTAGACTTTTATTGTCTTGGTAATCTTGCAGTTTTTACAACTTCACCGGAGTTTTTGCCCATTCGACCTAACACCCTGAGCACAGGACTACTATACACCGATGCCAAGTACATATTCGCCTCGGTCAGAAACCTTATGCTTGACCATTGTCTCATCAGTTATTACACATAAAAATGGATCTACCCAGATTTCCTGGTACTTGTAGGTACTTGTAGTTTTCTATCAAGCAGCTCATAAAACCATTAGTTTATTTATCACTAACAATGGGTTGAAGTGTGGACGACCAGGTGGTGATTGTTTCTCTTATGGATATTAAGTGCAAGTTCTTCCACCCCGGTAGAGTGATCAGCATACACTGCTAACGCTTATAATTTTTCGAGAAGCTCGGATTTGATATTCGCCAGCAGCTCCTCTATTTATGGCCTGCATTTGTGTGATGAACGTATATGATTGTATATCTAGGTCTAGCTGTTTATTGAATTAATCGCAATATATATTTTGTACGTTTTCCTATGTATTGCTATAATTGTTTAACGTAATTACCATATCTTAAAGATATTACCATATTTTAGGTAAAATCATTTCTTGTTATTCTTAAAAATAAAACTAGTTTAGTCAAGGCAAAACATTACTTTTGACTATATTGTTATAATATCTAATGTTTTAATTATTATAATAATATGTAAATTGTGTGTTTATTTAATCACTAGCTGCTACCTGTGGCTTCGCTCGCGTTTTCACAGAAACCCGGTGTGCGATCGGGATTAAAAAAAGCCTATATGTTAATCCAGGTCACAATCTATCTGTCTTCCAAATTTCAGACAAATCCGTTCAGCCGTTCGAGCGTGAAAGAGTAACAAACATCCATACATCCATACTTACAAACTTTCGCATTTATAATATTAGTAGGATTATAAAATAATAAGCAGAGTTTTGTGCAGCAACTTGCCCGGGTAGGAATCTACCGCCTGACCTATTCCTGCCGCTATAATGATTGTCATGTTCCGGCTTGGAGGGTACGGTAGCTAGTAGACTATCACAATAGGCCTGTTGTAATGCACCTGTAATATCTATGGTGTCTATACGCCACGGTTATCTCTTACAATCAGAGTCGTGTGCTTGATCGTTGACCTCTCACATAAAAGAAGTAAATGTATCTTCACGCCCATGTCTCCAAAGTGATAGGCAGAGGCAGGGCACCCACGACTAGCCGAAGACACTAAGACCCACAATGTGATAGGTGGTAAACCTATCGCCAACCGGGCACTCCCGAGCAACATTTTTTTATTAGAAAATTAGGACAAAGTTTATTTTTGTTGCCCGACCCGGGATCGAATGCAGTCAAATCCAACACCTTGACCGCTAGACCACAGTGGCGATATAAAAAAAGGAAATTCAGAACAAAAACCACGTTATTTAAACAAACGTGGAACAAACGTCCATGGCGTTGCCGGTCAAGTGTGATTGACGATGTTGTATGATGTTTCTTTGTAGTCATTAACGATCGCGCTTCCAGCGGTTAATCATCGCTTCCCCACATTGTGGTCGTTCACTTCTTGTTACATAAGTCACACTTACTTTTTGTTACTTGATAAACAAGGTTTTTATTTTTCGATGATTACCATATTCGTACATATAGCTTCACGCGTATATCCTCGAAGCAGTAGACAGAGGTACAACAAGGTCATACTTGATCATCTTGCTAACTTTACTCTCACTATGTGATGGGTAGCGAACCTATATAAATACAGAAATACCGAATAAAAAGTGTTTTCATTCCCCAAATCCCCTACTCTAAAGAGGTAGGTAGAGGTACCAACAGCACCCACGACTAGCCGAAGACACTAAGTCCCACAATGTGATAGGTGGCAGACCTATCGCTAAATGAGAACTTTATCAATCCTGGGCAACGTTGTTAACATAACACAAATTCGCGAAAATCTAACCTGGGAGCTCATTTCAACAGGCTTCTTTGCAGAATTGACCATCAGCCTTTCTTGCCAGGCAGCTCGTAAAAGGCGAGCATAGGCTTTCCGTCACAACACCGTGACATCCGACTAGGTGGTAGAGTTACGCAGCGACTCGCCCGGATTGGTACCACCGCCTCACCTATTCCTGCCGCCATAACGTCATGACGTGTTCCGGTTTGGAGGGTAAGGTAGCCGATAAGTTTACTTTTGCTCAAGGCCTTACATCCCAGCCTCAGGTTGGCAACGCACCATTACCACCTTTGGTGTTTTTAGAGAGCGTGAATTTCTTATCATCAGGAAATCCGTCTGCTTGTTTGCCTTCCAATATCATAAAAGAAAATGTCAATAACAAATTCATATACAATCTCTGCAAAATCCTGAAGCAAGATAATCACCAATACATAATCTATGTATAATTAGGTGTTGTATTGGCACGGACGCGAAACACACATCGTTGTATATAAAACGTGACCAATACATGGATAATGGAGGGATTATTAAACAAGATCCACGTTATTAAACATACGTGTATTTTGAAATACCGCAGAACGCTAACATTATGGTTAAAACTAGCCACTGATTGTTCATAATTTGTATGAGTAATCAGTATCACAATATCTATATATTTTGTAATAATAAAACCATACAAATACCTACTTTTGTTCAGGAAATGGTCATAAGATGATCATTTATATTAAATATCTCGTACAATAAGCAAACGAAACTTTACAGTAATTTAATTTTTTTTTTACAGGGGTCAGATATTTCGTTTGATACTGTCTGGAAATTTGTAGATATGAAGGTACGGCTGGCGATAGTTTTTCTACTCATAAGAACCATATCCTGACAATAACTAACGTAACAAAAACGTGTTAGCAAAATTGCTATTAGCTAAATTGCTGAATGACAAGCGTGATGCGATGACCACGAGAAATGGGGATTCATTTATATATAGCAACTAGCCGACCTGGCGAACTTCGTACCGCTGATATTGAAAAATAGACTGACAGTTTGTATGGAAAAATAATAAAGTATTGTTTTCCCTACTTTCCCTGAAAATTTCCCTGTTATTCTTTTCATAATAATCTTCTCCTGACAATAACCTACACATAAATAGTTTGCAAAATTGGTCTTGTTTTAGGCGTGAAAGATTATTTATTTATATATATATAGCGCAATAAAACTATAAAACAGACTAACATTTCTACAATCATGTCATTTACGTTCATAAAAGTACAGCATTTTAACAAATATATTACATCTCCAACTTTTACAAAAAGGCGAAAATAATGTAAACGGAAATGGACAAGAATAATATATGTTTCCTGCAAGATAAAATTATCCTGCCCCGAGATATACAGAAATTTTATAAAGCAAAATACCGGATCAATGTCTACTTGACAGAAACAATATACACTAGGAAGAAGCTACACAATCTTAAATTTGCATTTTGGGCAAAAAAGGTGGTAAGATTTTTTTGTAAAATACCAATTTGTATTTGAAAGGTATCTTCATGTCCATATCCCCGAAGAGGTGGGCAGAGGCACAACTAGGTTACCCACGACTAGCCGAAGACACTAATGCACGATTTCACCAAGAGCCCCTATACTTTAGGGGCCGTTTTAACGTTACTTACGGGACTGTTTCAATATAAAAAAACATTTACAACTATTTATTTAAAAATTTAAAACAGCTACAACTAGTTATTTAAAAACCTCATCCATCGCAGACGGTGGTCACATGTGGATACTAAATATTCGCACGCTAAATTACACTGGTGGAACTATTTCTGAAGACCTATAATTCAAATTCTATAGGACCGTCGTTAAAGGGAAATCAGCCAGCCGCGAATGTAGTTCAAAGGGAATTTAGTTAGTAGGTGTAAAAGATTAAGGGTATTAATAGAAAGGTGTATACCACAATCAGGGCATAGTTGGTGTAGTTATATGAAATCTAAAGGTTTTTAGTAAACACTACCTGCCGGCGTTTTTTTTTTCGTTTTTGAGCGCTATTGAGATAACCTGGATATTTTTATGTTGCAGATTATCGAGCAAGTACACGGCTTTCATCGTGGTAAGAGATAACCGTGGCCTGGAAGCACCATAAATGTTACAGGAGCGTCACTTTCCTGAGGTCGGGATGAAAGATCTATTGTGCACGGCTACTGGCTAACCGTAACTAGGCAATCATAATGGTGGCAGGAATAAATAAGAAGTTCGATCTCTACCCGGGCAAGTTGCTGCACAGCACTCTACCACCAGTGTCTATTTATAACCAGGGGGCTGATTATGTATCGAAGAGTATATAAATACCACGTAATAAGAGGCGGGACTTCCATAGATACATAGCAAACCCGAATTTCGTATGAAGTTTACTTGAAAAGGTATAACCCGTATAATTTGAAAGTAAGTCCAAAGGCATTCAGATATAAGGCAACTATGGTCATATGATTCGGGCGAATAAAAAACATAGCAAACTAATTTTTTCAATTTTTTTATATGAAAGTTGCATCAAACTGATGTATCTCAGTTGCCAACTCAAAGTGGAAAAGTGTTCATCAAATAGCTGTCAAATGACGTCATTTGTATTTGCTATCTCTTTTGTATTTCTGTTGGTCACTAGAGATAGCCAATATAAAACACGTCATTTAACAGCTATTTGATGTACACTTTTTCGTTTTGAGTTGGCAACTGAGATTCATAATAACAGGGGGCTGCCTGTGCTCTCTTCTTACTACTGTAACAGAACTTCTACAAACTACTGTAACAGTCTTTTTAAATAAAACTAGCACTTTTTCAATGTACATATTTAATGGCATTTGCCAACAAGAACCAGAAGGTTTCCAACCGTCATTGGCAATTGGCGTGATAGTATTGCCTTACAAAGTGTTTAAAAATCCACAATTCGTCATCAATTATTACTAAAAACATTCACAAAAATATTTTAAAATCTTCACATAACTGACAATTTTGATCGTCGACGCTAGGGATACAAAAAAAACACTTGTACTGTTTCACGTATCAATGTAAAACGTAAGATAAAATGCAATACGTAACCTATTTTTTTGGTTGAAAATACGGATAACTGATAAACGTATATCTTTCTATTGGAAACCCTTCTGCTTGTTTGCCTATAGACAAAAAAAAACATATTCTAAATTCAAAAAACAACAACCAACTTTTTTCTTAAACTGTGTTTTTACATAAATCTACGCAGATACTAGATACATATATACATTTCACCTACACAATTAGATACTAATCGAGCTAAATACCGAGAAAATTAATCATCACCTAAGCACACAACTCAATAAATAAACATAAAGCATACTGCACATAAACGACCGCATTATAAATCTCATTTAAATAAATTTATGTTTCATTTGGATGAGATGTACCGTTAACAAATCGCTAACAAGCCTGTTTCCAAGCTGTTTGCCGTAGCAGCAAGGGATATCTGATGCCGATTCTCATAATATGTAGCAAACTATTCTGTTACTAAGGTAAACGATTATACAAGATTTATGCATCTATATTTTTATTAAAATGAATCTCTATATCCCTTGCTAATCCAATCAGGCGTGAACAGATAGTTCACGCCTGATTGAACGACCGATTAAGCTGATTCCTTTATTGCCTACTAATATTTGCTAATGCATTACGAAAAAATAGTAGACCCATTGTGTGCGCATAAAAGAGTAGAGTCGAGTGAAGTTTTTTCATAATTATTGAATTTCGTGTTGATATTGAGAGAAATTAGTCAATTTTAATCAGTGAAAGTACACAAATGAAACAATCATGAAAAAATTAGCGTATCGTGTATTTCCTCGTTGCCGCCAAATCTCACTACATGAGCTTGAGTAATGAGGCCACCGCTTTACCCAAGAGCCTGACATGACTTACTGACGACTTATGACAGATAACTAATTATAATTGATATAAATGTTGATGTAAATATCTACTTGACTAATGACAAAATACTAACGTGAAGGTCAAAACCTAAAGAAAGAAAGAAAAAAATAAAGAAAAGGCTCATATACAGGAAATGAAAAGTATAGTGGTTTCTCTCGAATTCCGCTTGACACTAGTTTCGGAACATCCTGTAGAGAAGACAAAGTAAAACAAACTCCCTCTCACAGGCGGCTCGTCAGAGGAGAGCAGTAGCACACAATATAGGTCATTATCAACAGGACCACTGGTTGTAAAGTGTTGTGGCAACTTGCACGGATAGGGATCCACCGCCTTGCCTATTCCTGCCGACATGACAGAGTCATGTTACAGCCAGAAGAGTACCTGCGGTAGCCGTTAGACTTATACAATTGGTCTTTCAAAAAGCGATCCACCAATAACATCTATGGTGCCTGTAGGTCACGTTTGTCTCTTACTATTAGGAAAACTGTGTGCTTGCTCGCTGACCTCTCATATGAAAAAAATCATAAAAATCTGTCCGACTGAAATTATAGCATCGCAGCAAAATATCTAAAAGTATATTCCATTGATAAAATTATTATTCGAATGGCCTAGGACTGAAGTTTCTACCTATGAGGGTATTTTTGATTATTAGACTGTTTAGGTGTCTTAAAAGTTAAAGTAAATAGGCAAATTCTAAGTATGCTTCCTATTTTGACTTCTATTTCACTTTCCTTACTTTCAGGTAATTTTAGGGACTTTATGCAAAGCTAACAGTATCATAAAAAAGGATAATAAAATGAATGAATATTTAAAAAAGCATAATATTATTATCCTTTTTATTTTACTGCGTATCCCCAGCGGTTAATATTCCGGTAGAGCTACAAGAGATTCCAACCGGAGCCCATTTCACTCCGACACAATTTTACATCCAACGTCAAAGGCTTCGAGTGTCGCGTTTGTTTCGCATAACTACGCTGCAATTTTCAATCTACCCACATTTTGCCACCAGAACCATAGAGGTACTTTATTGTAAGGGCAAAGTAATCCCTGCTCATATTAGAAATGCGAATGGAAGTTTGTTTGTTCCACTTTCAGGCGAAAACTGCTTGGAGCCTTGTGCACATATTCTTAGAGGTGGTAAAAGCAACTTTTTGTTATGATAGTGGAAGGTAAACAAGCAGACGGAGTTCCTGATGGTAAGAAATTCACGCTGTCTAGAGACACCAAAGGTGGTAATGGTGCGATGTCAACCTGAGGCCGGGATGTTAGGCTTCGAGCAAAAGTAAGTTTACCGACTACCTTACCCTCCGAACTGGTCAATAATGTTTAGTAGGATGTCACGGCTTTAGTGACGATAAGCCTATGCTCGCCTTTCACGAGCTGCCTGGAAGGAAGATAGATGGTCTATTCTGCAAAGGAGCCCGGACCAACACAGGTAAAATATACAATAAACATATTTTTAATTATTTAAATGAGAGCGAAGCCGCAGGTAAAACCTAGTACGTTAAAATATCTAGTACCTACCGTAATTATTACGTTTACTGCTAAAAAAAACGTTCATCAATTTTTTTTAAAGCAGAGTTAATCTAAAAGATGATATTTGACATATTACAATCTTAATTAACATATTTCCGAAATAGATATTAACATTGCATTATGGTGGTATTACTACGTTATAAGCATTTTAAAACAAAATTTTTACGCAAGTGTGTAGTTAAATAACATTATTACAAATTTACATTGTCACGAATTCTGGTTAAATGGCAAATTACAAATAATCTATGAAATTAACCCAATTTTAAAATAAAAATAAAAAAATGTCCTTGTCTAGATCATAAAACATATATTCAACAAACAAAAGTTAACCAAAATTACGACAAAAAGACGAGGTCGTAAAAAGGTTAACACGATACAAAAAAACACACTTGAAACTATGTAATATGTATATATTTCCGTATATGGTTCACAGAGTTTTGTACAAAAAGGTTTAAAGTAATATTACAAATAAAGCATTTTAGTGTAATCCATATAATATTATGAAATATAAAAAAACATAGAAATAGGAAGCACATTGGTTCATCACGGAAACCAAAACAGCGTTTAACTAAAATTTGTAATTCTGACAAAAACTATATTTGTATCTTGTGAGATTTTTTACGAACCTCTTCCTAAATAATTTTCGTAACGTATAGTGTTCGATAGAATTTATAATCTTGATAGAACCCATGCCATTTTCTGATAAAGCGTGACTCACCTGTAGTCTTACCTTAAACGATTTTGATGAAACACAATCTTCAACCTACACGACTCTCCTGATGGTAAGAGACAACCGTGGTCTGTAGACACAACAAATGTTACAGGTGCGTCGATCTGCTGAGGCTAGGATTTGGCGTGAAGATATGTATGTATGTACCTCCAATATTTAATACCAGGTACTACTAATACTTCCTCTTGAACTGGGCGAAACTTTGGAACAGCCAGACAAACACACCAGCAGCGCAAAAACAATCCCTTTCAGTAAACACAGTAGACAAAAGTGAAGGCACTTATCTTGTCAACTTTTCCTAGGTCCGCTCCTAGTGCAACAAGATACTCGTGGTAATATTGTGGTGCTCTAAGTTATCTATGCTCTAAGTTATCGCTGTCTTCTTTCAACGATTGTTATAGAAAGAGATGAAACACGTTTAGTGCTCTCAAATTAGTTTATACCTACTATGGACTTTGATTCTATTCCTCGGCAAAAGTTTATTAAGATCCGCCGCATACATGCGGAATTCCAGGTACCGGCTACCTTATCCTCTAACGGCCAATATTAATAATCAATCCTAATCCAAATCTTGTTGTCCAAGATTGATATTTTGATCCATTTTTATGTTATCGCTTGCCAATATCTGTGGACAGGATAAATATGGCAATTAGGTATAGGATAGGCCGGCGGATACGCAGCTATCTGGATTACTTGAAATCCATCTTTAGACGTATAATATATGTCTAAAGATGGATAAAATTGGCCGTAAGCTGACACACGTCAACGGCAAACACTGACGTTATAAAGGCAGGAACATCTATATCCATATGTCCATATCTTTCTATTTTATTTGAAAAAGATAAAATTAAAAATAAGTTTAGTTCTTGTATTGTACAGTAGAATTACCACCGCTGCCGAGCCGAGCTTCGTTCACATTCACTAATCTCCACACAAACATGCCACTTTCGAAAGCTCTTGACACCAAAGTCGGATAAAGAAAAACTTGAGCAACAATCAAAATGGAATTTAAAACCATTCAGCACGTAGCAGCACGTAGAGCACTAAGCAGACTAGACTTAACGGCGCGCTCAAGTGGCAGGTCCTTGAACTTGAGACAGAGTTTCCAAGTATTTTTAGCTTCACGCAGAGCGGTTAACAGAAATGGCTTTGGCGAAACCACGCATGAGTAGCATGCACGACTCGATTAACTGGAAATATGCATTTCTTGCATATTCTCGACTCGTGACGGTAGAAAAACTTGGAAGTAATCGAGACAGATGATCCTATGCTCTAAGTAATTTTCTTCTACATTCGATTTAGCTCCTAATTGAAATCAACAATGGTGCCTTGTCAATTTGAAGTAGGATTGCATAATCCCTTACGGGGTAAGCAGAGAGTATCGAGTATCAGACCTCACGATCCTGACAAACCTGTCTTGCTTCCTTCACATTCATTACCCTTTTCATACAAACACGCCGGTTTTCGGACACTCTTGACACCACGTTGACAAAAATCTTTATGCATAAAAATGATCATGGTCGTCGCATTTTGCAAATTCTTTTTTTTTTGTTAATGTATTGGTTAAAGTCAATAGAAGGTCCAAAAGGTTAAAATTGCAAGGAATATGGGAAAAACAGTGGTTTAATACAGGGAAACTTAACTTAGAGACTGTTAATGTCCAACGACACTAAGTTCACCGGGTCGGTCTTATAAAAAAAAAGGGTCCCATTTCCCTTGGATTAGGCGATGACATCAAGCGTGAACGGACGCAACAACTTTAATAAATATTTTTTTGCTGTGTTAGTTACTGTCCGAGGAAAGGTTCAAATAAAAAAAAAGAACAATGTTCATAGTTAGGACAGGACAACGCTTGTCGGCTTAGCTAGTAGTAACAATAAAGTCTCTAGATATACATTTTACGTACAGTAATTAACATATCTGATCCATCCATATGAAAGTAATAAATGCGAAAGTCTGTCTATTACGCTTTCACTAAGAACTGCTGAACCGATTTGAATGAAATTTGACATGCAGATAATCAACGAAACGAGTTTAAAGGTAGAGTAGTAACTATTTTTCATAAATCAACTCCCAAAGGACTACAATGGGGGATGAAAATTTAAATGAAAATCGTAACTGTTAGTTTACTTCTAACTTTACCTATTGCGTTATCTAGGTACTGCACTTATTTATGCAAATCAGCCATTTAAAACTGTAGGCCCTACAAAAACTTTTGCTCGTTCTTAACAGAATTTGAAAAAAAATCCTAATCGAGTTAGACAGAGTCAGTCAGAAAAAATCTTATCGAAAAGTCTTGACAAAACTGTGAGAGTTTTTTCATAAAATTAAAAGGTTAACAAAATAGATTTCCTGAAGACAAGAAATACAAATCGTTTATATCATTTCGCAAAATAAACATGTATTGTTAAGCTGGTTTTTTTTGTGTAAATTTACTGAAATGTGATAAGAACGAGCAATGACGATATTATGGCAGCAAACTGCATCTAAATTTACGTAATATGTATAAAGTTGTCAAATCTTGCTATCACACTAGTCACATCAATGATTAGTGAATGGCTTAAAGATCTGAAGATTTTTTTATTTAAAACTTTCTTACGATACAAACCTCGTAAACTCTTACGATCTTATTGTTCTTCTCTATGGTCTAGCGGTCCGGCGTCGGACTTGACTTCTTAGGTCCCGGGTTCGATCTTCGGGTCGGGCAACAAAAAATAAATTAGAAAATGTACATTTACAATTTTCTAATAGAAATAATGGGATTGGATATGCGCCCGGTTGGCGATAGGATTGCCACCTGACACATTGTTGGACTTAATTTCTTCGGCTAGTCGTGGGACCCCTAGTTCCGCCTCTTCCTACCCCTTCGAGAATATTAGCATGAAGATGAAGATCTTATTGATAATGATTTTAGGTACTCCAAGGTTAAATTACATTTTTCAAATCACTGTAATATAGACTATTTAAATTTAAACCTAGATGTACATCAGTCCATGTTGATAAATACGACGGTTAGAAAACAGTCTAACGGCCAATGTTAATAATGTATCTCAATCTAATGGATTTCAAGCAATCTAGCTAGCTGCGTATCCGCCCGCCTATCATATACCTCATTTCCGTATTTATCCTGTGAACAGATATATTATTGGCAAGCGATAGCATAAAAATGGATCAAAATATCAATCTTGGACAGCGAGTTTAGGATTAGGATTGATTAAGTAACACATATTCCTACCTTAAACCCAACAAGTTGAAAATATTGCCCTCAAAATGTCAACAACGACGCCATATTGCTACAACATTCTCCAACTCGGGAACGCAAATGATCGTATGTTTTTTCAACCGAGTGACAGGTGTTTGAACGTTTTCTGCTACAAAAACAAAGACCAATAAACGCATAATCACATAAACAGAAGGCTGGCTTAGTTACGGAGAATGGGTAGTTGGCGAGGGTGTTTTTATAAAATCAGCCGGTTTACGAGCTGGCTGGAGTACATTAACATCACTGCGTTGCCACACTATTGCCTACATTGTATGACTGAGGAATGCAATACGATGCTGTATATCCAGGAACACCTAACTAGCGTACTGCTAGGTATAGCAACCGCATTATTACATACAAATTACAAACATTGAATCCATACTTATATTATAAATGCGAAAGTCTGTCTGTCTGTTGCTTTTTCACAGCTGAATCGACTTTGATGAAATTTGATATGCATATAGCTTGAGATCCAAGTGCAAACAAAAGAATTTTTTTTTTTTCAAAAATAGGAAGGCGAAAACTTATATGAAAATCGTAACTATTTTACGCTGACGAAGTCGCGGGCAAACAGCTAGTAAATAATTATTATAATGGACAGACGACTACACTTTCTAACAAAACGCAACTTTAGGTATAAAAGGTTACCTACAATTCTGACAGCCAACAGCGTTTAAGTAAATTTATATCTTAAGAAGTCATCTAAAGGCTCACATTGCACAGCACGTTAACAGAATATAAATATCAAAGCGTCGATATAAATGGTTGTCAACTTGGAATTAGTTTACGGGTAACATAATTTTATTTATTTTTTAGATTTCTGATAACTTGCTAAATTAATTTATTTGTACAAATTACACGAATTTGATATAGTCCGAAAGCAAGCATATTTTACGTATGTTTAGTATAAGAGTGTTGGTCAACGATTCCAGTACACAGAAAAACTTAGATAGATACCAGATTAAAGTTAATAAACACACCCAGACACAGAAAAAATATGGTTGGTATGGTTGGATGGATAGAAATAATGGTATGGTTAGATGGAATGAATGATTTTTTCCTTTTGGTATGGTAATTGGTATAATTAGTAATAAAACGTCACCTATATAGAAACAAAGTGATAACACTGATAACAGTAAATTCAAAAGCGGTTGCATATTTTTACATTAAAAATGTAATAAATGCAACAATGCAAGTGAATTACACTAACAGTACAATATGCTTACTTTTGGACTGTACTAAATTAAAGTAATTTGTACAAATAAATTTATTTAATAAACAAGTTATTATTATATAGTATAGTAGTATATATAGTATAATATAGTATATAGTATAGTATTAATAAGAAAATCTGTAACTTTTATCCAAGTTGACAACCATATATATTGACGCGTTGATTTCTTTATTTAGGAGTACAGTGTGAGCTTTTAGATGACTTTTTAAGTTACAAATAGTGTTTCACCGATACAGGTAAAGAGTTCAAAAAATGAAAAGTAAATATTTCTGAACGAACGAAGCCGCTGGAAACGCTCTGTATGTTATAATCAATCCTATTTATCTTCTATCATTATTCATTAGCCAGTTTCCGCGCCAAAGCAACAGTCACATTAACACAATAGGAAATTACGTGGAAAGATTCTAAAGTGGTGTACGTGATCTGGAGCAACAATAAAGAGTTCGCCCTCCATCCATCAGCTCCCAAAGGAACAGTGCCAGATTGGCTAGCAGTAGGAGTTGCACATACTACTGACTTAATTTATTAGAAAGTCTTTTCATTGCCTTGTTGGCCGAGGGATTAGCGTGAACTAGCAACACCAATCAACCGGGTTGTTCGCGTTCGATTTCCGAAGGAGGCAGACATTTGTGTGATTAACATATAGATGTCTGTACATATCTGGGTCTGGATGATCTGTGGTCTAGCGGTTTGGCGTCGGACTTGATTTCTTGAGGTCTCGGGTCGGGCAACAAAAAAAATTGTAGGTACTTTTAATTTTCTAATAAAATAAAGTTGCCCGGGATTGGATATGTGCCCGTTTGGCGATAGCCCTCGAAGAGGGATGACAGTTTTTTTTAAGATCGTCAATAGGTATACCACGCGAAAGAATTCGCGGGTAATCAGCTAGTTTTACATAAAACTAGCCGACCTAGCAAACTACGCACCGTTTGACATTAACAGCTCTACTACATAACATTTGATGCTCCGATAGTAACGCAGTCTGCCGGATCCAAAGTAAATAATTCCAAAACTAAGTAAATCATTTACCTATAAATAAAAAATAATCAAAAAAATACCAGTGGCCCAAATTGTGAAAAACCATTCTAGAATCTTCTTGAACACACACAAAAAAAACATTAAAATAGCTCTAGTCGTTCAAATTCAAATTCAAATTAACAAGAAACAAAAAAACAAACAAACAAAGCAAACAAGAAATATATATACAAGGATTAGAAAAAAATAACATCATACATCTAAAATGAAAAAAAAATCCTTTTTTTGCAAACTGATAGCTTTTTTTTTGAAATGGCTAACCTAACCGCGTGGTTGCTTACCGCGAGTTTTTTACAACTTCACCGCTTCACCGGACTATATAAACTGACAGTGACTTGTGTCCTTGTATGGGAATAACGGTTTCCCAACCGCAAAGTTAAGTTTGTTCCTCAATACAGTTTAAATAACGAACGATTTCAAATATCGAAAGTGACACAGAACCCTCCGTATGTAAGTTTGACTTCTGCCTGGCTGATTACTTTTAGTAAAAAAAAGGTAAGGTCAAAGAACATTGACATTATCGTTTAACTTGTAATATGACAGGTTGTTGGTCCTTAATTTTTAAGCCGGTCACGCACGAGTATCAGGTTAACGCACACACTAGTCTCAAAGGTTTTTTTTTATTTATTGCTTTACTCGTACGAAATATTAGGGACCGCTTTAGATCGAAACTATTCTAATTATAATAGACAACTAGCTATTGCCCGCGACTTCGTACAAACGTTGAAGCGACTTCGCAGAACAAAAGAATTTCGAGTAAAAGAAATGTTGAACCGGGATATAAGCTAACCTACTACACAAAATTTGACCAAAATAAGTCTAATAATTTGGACGTTTGGACGGAAATTAGACGACGTAAACTCTATTCACAGGAAAAATATTTAAAAATAAAATTTATTTAAATTATCATAAATTAGAATTAAGAAAGAAAGGAGACTAGGAAATAGTATAAAAATCAAGCAAGATATGGGTATGTACAAACAAATTTACCTAAGTAAAACTTTAAATTTGTTTTTTTTATGTGTTGTAAGTAGTTACGTTAGAGTATGAAAAACACTTAACCTATTATCACGGCAACCCAATATGAGTAAATATGTAAAATCGATGATTCATAAAACATTTAACTTTTTGTAAAACAAGATTCTTATATATTTATTTATTGACATAAGAAAATAAAATAAAATATACATTTGTCCTGTTGATTCACAATATCTTATATATAAAACTATCGTGTCACAATTTTCGTTTCCGTAATCCTCCCAAAAGGCTTGACCGATTTCAATGAAATTTTATAAGCATAATAAGTAGGTCTAAGACATCTATTTGTCATACCCCAAAGTGATAAGGGTGACTCACCACATTTTTTTTTGCTAAAATCACATTAAAAATATAGCAGAACAAAATCTGCCGGGTCAGCTAGTATTTCATAAATTCATCTTGCTTTAATGCCATCGAAAATCTTTCCTCAGCAGATGAATGTAATAAAACCCATTCAGCTCACCAATAAATCACAGCAATCACATGTCTCGTACCTGAAAGCAATAAGAAAGGATAAGTTAGAGCTATGAAACACAAATCTAAATTCAACGTCAGAATCACGACGATAAATCTCACGCGCGTATCCCTCGTGACGCATGCGGCATGACGCCATTGTCGTCATAAGAATACTGATCGACTGTACCCACAAAGCCGCAGTGATTTATATTCAAAGTACCTTCAAGCCCATATCCCCAAAGAGGCAGGCAGAGGCACAACCAGGGCACCCACGACTAGCCGAAGACACTATTTCCCACGATGTGATAGGTGGCAAGCCTATCGCCAATCCGGCATATATTCAATGTCGAGCAACATTTTTTTTATAAGAAAATCGGAAAAACCACATTTTCAACCACAAAACGACCCGGAAATCGAACCGAACACCTCACGAAGTCGAGTGCAACACCCTGACCGCTAGACCCCTGATTATATTTATACCCACCTAACATTACAAAATATATGTATGTTTGTCGAATATTTAGGTGTATTAGATGTTATCATAAAATTAAAAATGTTCAATAAGACCCGAAGAATCTTATATGTATTATATGTATATGGTATATAATTATAATACTAAAATTAAAACTGTTGAGTAACCTCAAATAAAACCCACATATCATGTAGTTTACAACCATGCGGATCACGTCAGTATACGTATGCTTGTCTAACAACCGACATAATCTTAAAACTAAAAAAATTTAATAACCCATCCGAAGACTATATATAGTTAATGGAAATGGTATACATTTTAAATGTTTAGTAAACTCAGACAAAACCTACATGTAATGTAGTTAACAACCATCTGGATCACGTCAGCTTTCAAACGAAAAATCCGCATCGAAATCAGTCCATTCGTTGAGGAAACGTGATGCCACAGACTGGCGAACATACGCGCCCCCAACCACCCACCTTTTGATTTGGAAGCTCTATTTCAAAGTTGACGTGATCGAGGTGGTTGCTAACTACATTACATGTAGGTTTTGCCTGAAGTTACTTATTATTTTTAATTTCAGTTTTATAATTATGTATTTCTAGCCGACACGACGAACTTCGTATTGCTTGACGGGCTAACAGTTTGTATGAAAATAAAAATAGGCAAAATTCCACTTATTTTAAAACATTCTTTATTGATGATCTGCTTCTATTGTCTAAGCGTGATGATGTTTAGCCTATAGCCTTCCTCGAGAAAATGGGCTATCTTATACTGAAAGAATTTTTCCAATCGGACCAATAGTTCCTGACAAAAGCACGTTGAAACGAACAAAGAAACAAACTCTTCAGCTTTAAAATATTACTATAGATTTAGTAACACGTATATTTTTGATTATGGAATGATTCACTTTACGAGTTGGCATTAACTATAAAAATGAAAAAAAAAAAACACCTCTTAACGGATAGTTAGAACACTTACCGAAGCGTTAATAAAGTTTAAACAAAAAACTCACACATACTGTTTTTACAAAAGCATAGGTATAGGATTTTCCAGAAAAACTTTTTGTTCAACCTAATAAGTCAACTTCAAGTATGTTTAGCTAAAGACGTCAATAATATAAAACCTTGTTTATAATGCAACTAGCGGCCCAGTGTAGGCCAAGTATTTGCTTCGCTACGTCTAGGTATGACCGCATAAATGACATAACACAACAAAACAAAAAAGAAAAACGACTGAAAAAAGTTTCAATTTGACCGAAAAATACACATTAACAAAATAGTCCACCATTTATTGAATATTTTTTGTTAGAAAAAATGTGATAAATGAAGAACCGCTGGATCGACTTTATGCAAACTTCACATAAACCATCTACTAAATAGTCCGAACAAAGGCTGAATATTAGGTATGGATAGGTGAGCCCGTTCTTGTGTTATAAAATTACAACGGAAAGTGG
>NJDC01000996.1:61282-72616 GCA_002245475.1 Calephelis virginiensis
AAGGCTGAATATTAGGTATGGATACAACGGAAAGTGGCATTGATTTTTATTTATCATACTAGTGGTCGCTCGTTGGTAGAAATTCGACCATAATAAATTTTAACATCTTGTTTATCAACAACGCCATCTTCATTTCTCAAGACCAACTACTTTGTTTCCAATGAACAAATGCGCCATATGTGATCTTTTATCGTTATTATCAGTATATTTGTTTGTGTGTGTCAAATGCATGGTAGTGTGGTAATGTTTTATTTATTGATTTAGTGTACTTTATTAAAATGAAGCAATATTTTAATAAGCAATATTATTAACCCGGGACCTCATGCAGTCAAGTCCAACACCCGGACCGCTAGACCACAGAGGCGGGTCGGCCAACAAAAAGAAAATTGGATTTTTCCAATTTTCTAATAAAAAAATGTTGGTCGGGATTGGAAATGTGCCCGGTTGGCGATAGGCTTGCCACCTATCACATTGTGGGACTTAGTGTCTTCCGGCTAGTCGTGGGTGCCTTGGTTGTACCTCTGCCTACCTCTTCGGGGATATGGGCGTGAAGATACTTTTTTTTTCAATATTATTAAAATAAATTAACGTTCTGCACTTCTCCTACACATTAACTATAACTGTGCAAAATTTTATGCTCCTGCGTCCGCGCAATTTTCGTAAAAAGGGGTCCAAAGTTTTGGCATCACGTATTAATATATACGAGTAGATGGAGATGAAGAAATAAAGTCGCAGTTTCGCACAGCAGTTTATGCAAACTATTTCGATACGCATAATTGAACAAACTACTACGAGCGCGTTGGATTAGAAACTTACTCTTCAGGATAATTTGCGTATCTGGTGTTACGAGATCATTTAATACTTGCCAATATTCGTGACTAGCTTACGTAGCCGGTTTCATTGCGCGAAAATAAACTTATTACTTTTAATTGAAGATATGTTTGCCTTTACTTGACCGATTTGGTAAGGAAATTATAACAATAACATTTTCAAGAAAACACCAAGAAAATCGTTGCAGTCGGTTACAAGTAACTTCGTACTACATCGTAATATTACAAAATAACCGGGCCCTTTGTACAGTACTTGTCCTGCCTGGCAGCTAGTAGGAGGCAACCAGGAGCGAAACGGGTTATTGCCAACAAGACTGTGCAGCAACTTGCCCGGGTAGGAATTCACCTACCTATTCCTGCCGTCATTATGACAATATCATATTGTGGTCCGGGGAGTAGGTTAGGTTTTCCTTGCACAAATAGTCTACACACCCTGGCCACAGGACAGCGACACACCCATAACATCTATGGTGTCTATAACCTGCGGTCATCTCTTACCATCAGGGAAACTGCATGCTTGTTCTTTTGCAAAAAAAATCCTGCAAAGTCTGCAACAAATTTATTTATAAACTTACTAATTGTTGTGAAACAGTAATTTAATATTACAAAAGTTTTAATTGAAGCATAGTGCCATAGGATTAAATTAAATGGTTTACAGAAATACTTTGAATAAAACTTTCTGAGTTAAGTTTATGATTTATACTAAACTAGCAGAACCCGACAAACATTATGTCGTCCTAACCATGGATATTGGTAATTTTTTTCATATAAAAAAATAACCAATCTTCTGACAATAACTAGCACAACAAAAAAGGAATTAACGAAATTGGTCCATGCTTTCAGACGTGATACGATGGCCAAGAGAAATGCCGATTCATTTTAATATGTAAAATGTAATGAATAATAACTTAAGAGTAAACATATTTGCAAAATTAAGCAAAAAAATTAAGTAAGTATCTTCACGCCTTTATCCCCAAAGTGTTAGGCAGAGGCACAACCACATAAATTAAGCGTTTTTAAATATAAAGAATCTTCATTAAGCTGGATCTTAATGATGTCACATCTGATAGCTTTAGCATAATCACTAACGAAAAAAAAGAAAAATAAATAAAAAAAATAAAAGAAACAATAAGTGAAAGCAGCATAGATTCAAAAGGGTTGATATATCAATTAATAAAAATAACACGCCTCGTGAATAAAGTTCAGTTCAACAAGAAAAATTGCGGACTTTTTTTTAATTTATCAGGTTTCACGGGTTTTATGATCATTTAAAATTGGGCGGGTCAACCTGTTTTAAAAGTATAAAATTATAAAAAAAAACTAATATGATCAAAAAACTATTTATGCATTTTAAAGCAACATTTGTTATGAAACCACTATTTTAAACGTAATTTTGAATATACGTATAACTATCGAAAAAAAACCTGTGTGATGCATACAAAGTCCTCGAACGTGACGTCACGTAATATAGAGCGTTTTTTTGTAAGGCCAATATGTGAGATTGAAGTCGCGATATCTCAGAGAAATTTTAGAATAGCTGTGATTATTATTATTACCGACATTTCTTTCATTTTGGCGCCATTCGTACATACACAAAAATAAAAATTATGCATCTACTCTATTGCCACATCTTGCAAAATTGATCGTATTTAAATGAAACTAAACATAATCAGTCTACAATTAACAGGCTCCCATTAAAATAACATAAGATTTAGCAGAATCGCTGTAGAAAAATAAAAAATATAAATAAATAAAATAAAATAAATAACAACAATTCAGAATTGAGACGTCTTTGCAATACTGAGCGTATTCAAATAAAGAGAAACATAATCGCTCTTCATTTACGTTTAAGAAACATAATCTCGTTGAGGTCACACCTAATAGTTTTAATGCAATCGCTGACGAACAATATTAAAAAAATATAAGAAACAATCCATAAAATCAACACAGATTTAGAATTGAAACATCCTTGTAAATCGAGCGTATTCAAATAGGCAGAACCATATGCGATTTTTATTTTACTGGTTGTTGTTTAGGTCATGTCTAATAGCTTTAGCAAAATAGCTAACGAAAACTAAAAAACAAAAAAAAACTAAAAAAAGATAAATTAAAAAATCCATAAATGCAGCACAAATCAAAATTGAAACATCCTTGTAAATTGATCGTGTTCAAATAAAAAGTACCATATGCTGTTTTCATTTAACTAGCTCTGGTATAAGTTACTATCTATAGATCTGATTGCTTTAACAAAAAAGAAAAAAAAAGAAAAATAAATGAATGATAAACAATCCATAAATGCAGCACAGATTCATAATTGAAACATCCTTGTAAATTGAGCGTATTCAAATAAAAACTACCAAATGCTGTTGTCATTTAACTAGTTTTAGTTGAGGTAATATCTTTAGCTCTAATTGCTCTAACTAAAAATAAAAAGAAAAATAAATGAATGATAAACAATGCATAAACGCAGCACAGATTCAGAATTGAAACATCCTTGTAAATTGAGCGTGTTCAAATGAAAAGTAACATGTTATGCTGTTTTCATTTAACTAGCTTTGGTTGAGGTATTATCTTTAGCCATAATTTCTCAAACAAAAAAAAAGAAAAACAAAAAAAAGAAAACTAAATGAACGATAAACAATCCATAAACGCAACACAGATTCAGAATTGAAACATCCTTGTAAATTGAGCGTGTTCAAATAAAAAGAGGCAAACATAAGCGGTCTTCGTTTAACGGGCTCTCGTTGAGGTCACCGCACCGCGGCCGCTCGTTCATTCAAACTTTATAGTGTTATCAAGATCCCGTTTCGAGACGTCATTTTTATCACCACTTCCGTTACAATGATTTTAATAATATCTTAATAATAACGTTTACTACAGTTTCTTAAGTTAAATCAGTTATTAGTAACGCTCTACATAGCGAATATTTAGCAGATAGTGATGGCTAGTGCCGTTACATTTCGGTTCTAGCAAAACAACATGATGTGAAGGAAAATGTGACAGTATTCGTAGGGACCATACCCGATATAAAAGATAATATATATGTTATATGATATTGGAAGGCAAATAAGCATACGGATTTCCTGATGGTAAGAAATTCACGCCGCCTAAAGGCACCAAAGGTGGTAATGGTGCGTTGCCAACCTGAGGCCAAGATCTTAGACCTCGAACAAAAGTAAGTTTACCGGCTACCTTACCCTCCGAACCGGAAAAGCGTCAACGGCAAGCACTGACGGAATAGGTAAGGCGGTGGTACCAATCCCACTAATTCGCTGCGAAACTCTACCACCTAGCACCGAGCACTGACGTTATGACGGCAGGAACAGCTAAAGCGGGGATACCAATCCAGACAAGTTGCTGCGAAACTGCTACCTCGTAGGATGTCACAGTGTTAGTGACGGTAAGCCTATGGTCGCCTTTTACGAGCTGCCTGGCAGGAAGGCAGATAGTCTATTCTGCAGGTGCCCGGATCAACATGGGGAAAAAGTATTATATACATCTGAAAATTAAAACTGAAAAAACCTAATCTATTTCACTGGGTACCACGTCGCGATTTTATAATTATTTTTTCGAAAGATAACAAATGTTTGCGAAACGGTCACACATAAATTTTATCAACACTCTAATAATAGTGTAATAATAGTTTTTTTAGAACTTATACTTAATAAAACATATTTTTTTCACTTATCAAGTCAAGATATTTAATAGTTCAAAAATCACGAGTCCGATCATGATAAAACTAATAAAGGACTCCTTCAGAATAACACCCTATATTTCTAAAAAAGAACCATCAAAATCGGTTGGCTATTGGCCGAATGATCGCGTAACAAAGATACAAATAAATACAGTCGAATTAAAAACCTCCTCTACTTACTTTTATTACCTCTATTTTTAGAGTCGGTTAAAGGATGTCTGAATATCAAATTTATATGGTAATGTTTATTAATAATTATTGTTTATTAATGGTAATGTGCAGTAATTACAGCCTTCTACAGCAATTAGTTTTACTCGTTTAAAAAAAAGGAATAATTTATCAATTCGACTGTTTTTTCATGTCTGTTACACGATTACTCGGCGAAAAATTAACTTATTTTAGTTTTTGTGCGCCATCGATAGAAAAGATGGTCGAAGTTTTTTCATAATTATTGAATTTCGTGTTGATATTGAGTGAAATTAGTCAATTTTGGTGGCATTTTGTACAATTTTGTTCAGTGAAAGGGCACAAATGAAATAATCATGAAGAAATTAGCGTATCGTGTATTTCCTCGTTGCCGCCAAATCTCATTACATGAGCTTGACTAAACAGGCCACCGCTTTACCCAAGAGCCTAACATGACTTCCTGACGACTTATGACTGATGACTAATTAAAATTAATAGAAATTGATATAAAATTTGATGCAAATTTCTACTCGACTAATGGCTAAATACTAACGTGATGGCGAAAACCTAAAAAAGAAAGAAGAACTTATTTTAATGTATTTGGAAAGTTAAGTTACGATTCTGAGGTGCGAGGGTGGATTGAAAAGTACTCGATCTAACACGGATCCATTCAATTCTAAAAATTGAATCTACCAACATTATTTAGTTCAGCTCAGAGCAGTTGAGGACGCGATTGGCTAGTTGACGTGAGTGTTTGGATTTATTTAAAGCCGATGCAGATGATTTTCTGAATCTTTTAGTTATTAAATTTATTCTGGTATATATTTAAGTGTTTTAGATAACACAAGAATATAATTTGCTTACTTTGGGGTTAGATTCAATTTGTGTAACTTGTCTAGAGATATTTATTTATTTATGTAATTACACCCTTTCAGAAAAGTATTTCACAATTTATTATTATTTTAGTTACAATGAATGAAACATGGGTTTATTGGGTTTATGGGTTGCGTACAGCACGCAAGAAACAAAATAACAATCATAACAGTGGAATAGACCTGGTTTACCACCCCCCGAAAAGGCTTAGATGGTTTTAACGGCAAAATGCAAATCAAGTAATGGCTTGAGCATACTGGGACACGAAGGGTGTGATTATGATTGATTAATTATCGTGAAAGGGGACAGACTACAAACTCTAATTACTATTGTGTCTTACTACGTCGTTTACGTGAGGAAGTAAAATATAAACGGAATACTCAGAAGAAAAGTCCTGTTTTATCAAGTTTGAATTAAAATTGAATTGAAAAAAAGATTTTCTACAAACGACGAGGGCATAACTAAGGAAGTATTTTTTTCAACAGTCTAAACTAAAAGCTTTGAATGGCAGATATCAAATGTGCATCGAACTTGATGGTTATTAAGTAGAAAAATAAATATGTAACTGATTTAGGGCCGAAAAACATAACCGCGTTGCGGCGTCGCGCCGTTAGAATCTGCAGTAGCGTCACTACCGATTGTAGCGGCGCCGCACAAATGATTTATTTAAAACTTAATAATATCTTGGTTCACGGCAGAGAAACGTGACGATGACGCCGCAACGCCGCAACGCAAACTGACGATTTTAGCAGCGCGGTGCTGCACCGTGGTTTTGTGTTAAAGCACTTAGTTATGTTCATTTTCATGGTTAGTCCGAATACTTTTCAATCCATCCTCGCATATTATTTTCATCAAATTTAAAAGATCAAACATAATTGAAGCGCAGCACATTAAAAAAACAACTTCAATTTTATTAACATGTCATGTATGAAAAACATGCATTATTAAACATAACTCAACGACCGCTTGTCTGATCTTTATCAAATTTATATGGGACCACCTCTGAAGCATAACTTACCGTCCGAAAAAAACAATCATCAAAATCCAAGCGTATACAAAACAATCACCGACAAATTGAATATATCCTCCTTTTTGAGTTCTTTTAAAAATATATCAACTTTGATCTTCTGACTGAATATTCCGATATAATGTTCCAAAATCCCATGTCTATAAATAATCTTCCAAATGGGGACCTCTCCCTCAGTCTGCTATTTACGTAGTATGTTCTATTTCGACATTAGAGGTAATGTTACATTTCAATCACATCAATGTGTGTTAATTATTACCGAGAGGATTCACATACAGTTTTCAAACGGTCCAGATTAGGGTTGTCAACAATGATTATACTATATTTTATAAGGCGTTACGTTCCAAAAACTTGTTGCAAAAGTCAGATGTAGAAAGACTAATCTATACAGGGTGGCCAAAAAGTCGTGGACCAAACGCAACTAGGGGTCAGCTGCAAAAACTTGTTCTACGGGACGTTTTTTTAACTAATTCTTATGGAAATTCGGAAAATTCACATTCTGTATCTTTTTATAATTTTCATTTAAAACTTACCACACATCATTAAAAAATACAACATTTTGAAATCGAACCTAACCCTAAGCAAAAGCAACATAAATAAAGGACAAAAAGTGATAATAAGAAAAACCTAGTTTAAATGAAAAGAAAAAGAAAGTCGTGTTGGTTACACTATTTGTAACTCAAGAACGGTTTAATTGATTTGGCCGAAAATTAATAGGGAGCCAGCTTCGAACCAGGATAAAGACATAGGGCATACTTTATAATTCATTCGACTGCGAGTAAACTAGGAAAACCTTGGATTTTTTCCATGCAAACTGAGCGAGTGGAACGAAGTTTACCGGAACAGCTGGAATTTATTATAATTACACGAATATGTGTCACTACCCTGGGGCGTGGCTCAGGGAAGCCTATCGCAACAAGCTGTATAACGATACAGCTATCACACGTAGACGAATACGTTTCGTTTAGAAATTGGAGTATCCTCAAGAGATTGACTGGAACAGAAAAGCGTCCGGTCTAGAATTCACTTTCTCTAACTATGTATATGTATAAGTGTCGTTGGCTAACATATTATTTTATATATAAATAGCATTTTTGCGTTTGGATTAATCCGAGCAGATTTTTTTTATCTTGTATTACGGAAGCCAATTTAAAAACTAGTGTTGGCAACCCTCGTTAGGAGTCCACTTTGATGTTCATATGAAAATGATATATGGTTAAGCATAATATTCAGTTTTCAACATCTTTTGTGTGTATATTAAAGTAGAACGACCTATTTTAGGCAGCGCGAGTATTAGAACAACAGTTTCGAGTTTCTGAGATCCGGTAGTTAAAAGTAATTGATGTTTGTGTTAATTCGAAGATTTAAAAAGCTTTCGTTGTTACTTTGTTATTTATAAACGTTGTTTAAAGCTTAAGTACAAACAGAAGAAGGTTTAATCTTAGAACTTATTTTTAAAACACGATGTGTTTCTTCATCATTATCGAACAAGTAATAAATGCGGCGCCTTTTGAGGAACCCAACAATGGTTACTAAAAAACCGTAACTAATGTAGCGACCGTAGTTTTTTTTTATGATAATGAAAGGCAAACAAGCTGACGGATTTCCTGATGGTAAGAAATTCACGCCGCCTAGAGACACCAAAGGTGGTAATGGTGCGGTTGCCAACCTGAGACCGGTATATTATGCCTCGAGCAAAAGTAAGTTTACTGGTTACCTTACCCTCCATACCGGAACACGTCAACGGCAAGCATTGGACGTTATGGTGGCATGAATATGTAATGCGGTGGTACCAATCTGGACGAGTCTCAGCGAAACTCTACCACCTAGTAGGAAGCCACGGTGTTAGTGACGTTAAGCCTATGCTCGCCTTTTACGAGCTGCCTGGCAGAAAAGCAGATGGTCTATTCTGCAAAGGAGCCCGGACCAACACGGGGAAACTAAAACTATGTGTATCCTTAATGTATTTCTTAAAAAAACTAACTTGGAGTACTTAAATTTTAACTAGAGCGTCCTTCAACGTGTATCCTGTGAAGATCCTTGTTCAGATTTGCTACTGATTGCTCTACCCTGCTCCAACACTGACAGGAGATTATACTAGCTCTATTTTACCCTGATTCAACACTGGCAGGAGAATAGTTTTACTATTATTCTTGGATTTATGCTTTGCATTTGCAATTTATTTGGTGAAAATGAAAAGGTACTTTCACAATACTCAAGCTTTAGCACAGGTATCTATAAAATGAATTATTCTGTCAAATATACAGACATTTAGCCCAAGTTAGAAGCTAACTTAGAGTTAAATAATTAACTCGGTAACGTGCGAATGGCCCTTTAAAGTAGAAGTTAGAAATTACCGTCAGAGGCGCCACTAACGTGTTGTTGATTATAACATGCGACAGAATAAAACATAACAATGTTTCAGATGTAAAAACAATGTTTTGGCGTTAGTGGCACTGTGCTCAAATTATGCAAGCGATTTACTAGTAACGTCATCCATCAACATAACAACCATTTTTATCATAGGAGGTATCTTTAAGCGACGAGTATTTCTTACCATCAGGAAATCTGTCTGTTTGTTTGCTTTTTATTGTCTCGTTGTCTGTCTCGTTGTTTGTAATTACAGTGTGAGAAAACTAAATTAAACAAAAAAAGTATCAAATGCTAACTTTTTGATTTAAGGATTGGTCACGCCTCCTCAACCAAGATGTTTGGGGTTTATTTCCAACAGTAGCAGGCATTTCTAGAATGAACATCTACAGTCTGTATTTCTGGGTCTCGATGTGTTCACTAAAATTATTCAAGTGTCAATTTAGGTATTTCTATGATATAGTATCGTTGACTCTACCGCTACATAGACATATAATTTGCTTACTTTAGGGTTAAAAAATTTTTGGATGGGTACCTACAGCGCTACTTATTTAGTTTATTTATGAGTTCCATTTGCTATAAAAATACTTTCCGTGTATTAATTTGTCGCGCTGTCGCCGACTCTATCATGTTGCTACTGACGCTAGTTTTGAAAGTCTATCTTTAGCACAGCAAAATAAGCGATGTCCATACGAAGTATTTAATGCATTTTTTTTATCACGTCAAGTAAAAAATGATATTTGTATAAGTCTCTGTAACATTTAACATGAAGAAAGATCGCATCATATGCCACGCTTCACTTATGTAAACTCGCCGGTACAACATACATACTGCAACTTCATACAGATACTATCTTTAAAAATAAATGGTACAATGTACTGACGAATAAAACATAGAGAAAGTCACGCACCAGTTCAAACCGTTGCAAGTGATTTTACTAAATTACCACGTTTTTGCACCAACCAATGGTCACAAACTATACAAAAAAACAGGACGCGACGACCCCATTGCCTATTATTACATTATATCATTATCATTGTAAAGTTATTCACATTTCACAGTAGGATAACAAGAAGATTATTCTATTGTCCTGGTGTTAAGCAAAGGTTTTTTTTTAATCGCTACAGCAGCTGCACAGTTAACAATCATAAGTAATTGAATCATTTTTCAATTCATAAATAAGTTTTTTTTTAACTTTATACTTGCACATTACGCCAAACCGGGTGGCGACGCGCCTATAACATGTATAGTGTCGATATGCAACGGTCTCTCTTTTCATTAAAGAAACCATATTGTTGATCGCCATCTTATCTCATAAAAAAGCGAAAGACTTGAATTACATTTCAATAAATACAATCAATCACTTCATCTCTCTCCCGGTAATACTGTAATTTTATTACCGTACAATGATAGAATGCATTAACTAATAGCCGGCTACGGAGCGTTAATTATACTTAACTCGCTTCTACGCCCTTTGTGCTTCATCCTCGTTGAACGTTTAATCAGTCAGTAGTGTATAAAGCGAATTGTATCAAATAAAGTCAATATTTACTACCTTCGTTTCTTCAGATGAAGAAATCTTTTGAATTATATTATCTTACACGTAATCAAAAATCTGTATATTTCAATTTTATTAATCACCTCTATGGTCAAGCGATCAGGTACAGGACTTGACAACACGAAGTCCCTGGTTCGAGCCTTGAGTTAGGCACAAAAATGATACAGATTTTTTTAAATTTTCTAATAAAACATAGTTGCCCTGGATTGTATATGTGCCCATAAAAATATCACAAAAATGTATACAGACATATACGCACACCGATATCTTTAACACGCATAAAAGTAAGTATTTAAATAGAATATTAGAGAAACAAACTGTTTCTGAATAAAATTCTAGTACTGTAAAATATGTAAATATAACAATTTTCTAATAAAAATAACGTTGCCCGATTGGAAATGTCTCTGAATGGCAATAGGCTTACATTGTGGGACTTAGTGTCTTCGCCTAGTCTACTACTCTGGTTTTTTTTATAGAAGAGGAGGCAAACGAGCAAGTGGGTGACCTAATGGAAAGTGATCACCTCCGCCCACGGACATCCGCAACACAAGGAGTATCACATTTGCGTTGTCCACCTTTAAGGAATGAGTACACTCTTTTCTTGAAGGTTCCTAAGTCATAATCGTTTGGGAATACCGCCCTCGGTAACTTTTCCACAAAGGTGTTATACGGAGTAAAAAATGTCTTTTTCGTTTTGTTTTATTTTGTTGGTAATACGCATTTCCTCGCCTCTGTGGTCTAGCGGTCCAGGTGTTGGACTTGACTGCATGAGGTCCCGGGTTCGAATCCCGGGTCG
>NJDC01000996.1:72653-96032 GCA_002245475.1 Calephelis virginiensis
ATGTGAAGGAAGCAAGACAGGTTTGTCAGGATCGTGAGGTCTGGCACTCGATACTCTCTGCCTACCCCGTAAGGGACTTGGCGTGAAGATATGTATGTAATAAAAAAATGTTGGTCGGGATTGGAAATGTGCCCGGTTGGCGATAGGCTTGCCACCTATCACATTGTGGGACTTAGTGTCTTCGGCTAGTCGTGGGTGCCTTGGTTGTACCTCTGCCTACCTCTTCGGGGATATGGGCGTGAAGATACGCATTTCCGCCATCAAAAAAGGTTTTACTCTAAAGGCAGTTTTTTAGATTAACCAAATCGTAAGACCAGGTGCAACAATGTGAATAAAAGACCAATTTTGCTTATTTTGTGATGTAAGACAAAAACAGTCCTGGTTTCGCTCTTCTTCTCCCTTCGTGTGAAGATACATTTTTTATACCTACATGCCGCAAATCGTATCACATGAACTCACCAAGTAAATTCAAATTAATAAATAAATAATTATAAACTTTAAAATTATTAAACAATTAATAGATCTAATTGATTTGCGTATCTCGTGTATCTCTGGTCTGGTCTCTTCCTAGCAGCTCGTAAGGGGCGAGCATAGGTGTAAACGGGTCATAACGAAGTAGATGAGTGGTGGTCGAGGGCTGTTTAGCAACTTGCCTGGATGATATATGGTGTCTGTAGGCCACGGTTGTCTCTAAACATTAGGAGAACATTGCGTGTGTGTATGCGCGTGTGTGAATGTGTTTGTTAAAAAAGGTTAGCCGTTAATTTAAGTTTAATTGGTAAGGAACATTTAAACGTCTTTATCCTAACCTATCTTATTTTATTATTATTATAAATGCAAAAGTTTTTATGTTTGTTTGTTTTTCGTTCACGCTAAAACTGCTAAAACAATTTTCATGAAATTTGGCATACGCACAGCTCTACTTGGATTATCACTTAAGATAGTTTTTATCCCGAAACAATTTTCTTATGGGACCACGCGCGTGCATCGCCGCGGACAACAGCTAGTTTAAAAATAAATTTTGCTCATATGTTCTATTTGATTTTAAGGTTATGTTATGATTTCATGTAAATTCAAATAAACAGGCAATATTTAAGACTTGGTAAAGTTTCAGGTCGAGTACAATTTTACAATTTGCTAGTAAGCAATAAGTCTCCTTCATCTCTCTGTCGGATCAACAGCGATTTTATTACCGTACGATGATAGAACGGATTAGCCCGCTACGGAGCGTTAATTAAACTTACCTCGGTACTACGCCCTTTGTGCCCAATCACTGCTCGTTGAACATTTAAACAGCCATCATTAGTGCAAAAACGTTTTGTAACAAGTAAATTTTCTCTAAGCACTAGTCTTTTTATATACCACAAGCCGTTGCCCGCCTGGTCCCACAGAAACATTGTTTCGGGATAAAAACTATGTGGTAATCCAAGTTCCTTTATGTGTGTACCAAATTTCGTGAATATCGGTTCAGCAGTTTTGCGTGAAGGAGTAACAGATCAAACAAACAGACGAACCTCTACATTTATATATTATATTAATAGGATAAGATAGGATTGGAAGGCAAATAAGCAGACGGATTTCCTGAAGGTGAGAAATTGACGCCATCTACAGACACTAAAGGTAATCTTCTTAATCTACCTTATCCTCTGAACCGAATTACGTCAACGGCAAGCACTGATGTTATTGTGGCGGAATATGTGAAGCGGTGGTACCAATCCGGACGAGTCGCTGCGAAACTCAACCACCTAGTCAGATGTCACGGTGTTAGTGTCGGTAAGCCCATGCTCGCCTTTTACGAGCTGTCTGGCAGGAAGGCAGACGGGACGGTCCTTTTCACCTTGTTCTATCGCAGCCCGATAGAACAAGGAGAAAAACATACACCAAACTAAGTCCCACACTATTTTCCCTTAAGAATCTGTCATTATTGTAAAACAGACAGAGTAAATTATTATTTAGTAATCATTTACTTAAATTTAAATCATAAAAAGGTCGAAGAATTTAGCTAGTTAATTTTGATTATATATTACAGCTTATCAATTAATATCGTCAAAGTTGATTACAAAATTTCTTGTTTGGAGATTAATAAAATATATTTTTATGGTGAAATAAAATCTTAATCACAGCAATTACAATTAAAAAATAGTGTTTCCTTTCTGTTATCAAACGCTAATAATCACATCAAAAAAAGTTTTGAAAAAAATGAACTGTTATTATCGACTAGCAGACCGTTTTCTATGTAAGCTTATCAAGTAAAGTTTTTTCCTCCATATTCGTGTAGCTTATCGAGCAAAGGCATATAGCATTTAGTAAGGGAAAGGTCAAAAACATTTCACTTCTTAAAATTACAAAGTTCGTTGTGTGTCACTACTACATATACAAGATATGGTAAAATGACCACAACTAGCAACTGTTAGTGATATTTGTGTATTTACAGAACTTTGGTAGAGAAACAGATGGATGGACGGCCAGACTTAAAACATTTTTTAAACGCTAAAGTGTCTTTATTTTTGTTTTCTACGCAAGTAGACAAGGTTGGGTTATTGTGCAGTTTTGATCATCGAGGCTTTAGCAGGTCAAATGTGTTAATGAAATACCGCTTGATTAAAAAAAAACAAATGTTTAGCTTTTTAAATCTGTCTGGTCTGGCTATCTAAGAAATCGCTAGAATTTTAAACTTTTAAAAATAACTTCTGTATTGATAACAATATTGTTGATTTACAGCCGAATTTCACTCAATATGTTGAGTTGTCCAGTACCCGAAAACTTTTAACCACTAAAACACCATCACATCACACACAAACAAAACAAGCACACATATAGACATTTTCAGATATAAATAAATAAGGTCTGGTCGTAGAACCGATTCAGTGGATCTCGATCTATGAGTAACGAGACGTTTTGTGTCGTTAACAATGACTCATTTTCAGTGATCTCTACATGCGCTTTAACTGCAATCAAAGTTTGAAGATGTGAATATCGTAATTACGTTCTAATGTCGACGGTGACCTTCACGATTCATACACACATAATGGGAGCGGTAATTGTTTGGAATTCCTCGAGACGTCACGATTTTTTAATAGCAGTAATCTTGTGATTAGCAGCAATAAGCGCTTCTTTAGGAAGCGACGTTTCCGCCTCAGGATTATTTGTTTATCTCTATAATCAGAGCTCGTGTCGTAGTATTTGCGTTCACGTTTGGAAACTCTGGAAACTGGAAGTGTTTTGTAATGACTGTTTTCCAACTTAAACGGATATGTTTTTCCCCCGATTTCTTGATGTATGACATACAAAATAAATCACATGGTAGCATTCGTTTTGTTCTTCTTCTATAACTATTTATATTATAATAATTAAACAAGTCTAATCGACCAGTTCAAAACCGTATTAAATAAACATTCCAAAAAATAAGTGCGACAGCTCATTCGATTAGGAATGACACCTAGAAAAAAGTTTTAAGGATATCACATGAAATATAGCAATTGTTTTTAACAAAGTAAGACGAAAAAAGGTAAGCTGATTTATGTTAATAATTAAAAAACTTTAAATATTATATTAGGGATTTTTAAGATCCTGAAAGAGACCTCGCACGAGCTCTATTTTCAGCGTAAAGACTAATTATAAATAAATAGTGGTCGCCCATTGGTCGAAATTCGAAAATAATAAATATTAATATCTTGTTGATAAGGACGCTATCTTCATTTCTCAAGACCAACTACTTCGTTTCCAAACTTTTTAGTGCGCCATCTGTGATCTTTTATCGTTATCATCAATATATTTGTTTGTGTGTGTCAAATGCATGGTAGTGTGGCTAATGTTTTATTTATTGATTTAATATACTTTATAAGCATTATTATTGAAAAATATTAGCGTTCTGGCATACATATAGTTTATCTGTAGGAGAAGTGCTCCTACAGATAAACTATATGTATGCCAAATTTCATACTCCTCCGTTTGCGCAATTTTCGAAAAAATGAGTCCAAAGTTTTGGGATCACGTATGAATATATAGATAATAATATGATAGAGTTTCGGGAGTTCGAACTTAGAATTGTTTTTGATGCACTATATTAAAAACTATAAATCTGAAATAAAAAAAGAAAGTTTTTGAAAGCTGGTGATATTAAAAACTATGTTTTTTTACAGCCAAGTAACCGATAATGGTATAAGATAATTCTTCACTACTAGCTGTTGCCCGCGGCATTGTGCGCGTGGTCCCACAGGAACATTATTTCGGGATAAAAACGATCCTATGTGTTAATCCAAGTTACTCTCTATGTGTGTACATGAAAATGTAATGTAAGTACATGAAAATCATGAAAATCGGTTTAGCATTATTTTCCCAGCGAAACCGTAAGCAAGTATATAAAACAATATATAAATATAATCGTTTAAAAATATCAAAAATATGTCGCTAAGCGAAAAGAAAAAGGTTTGGCCGATTCACATAGCTATGCATCAATGAATCATCTCACATGGCACATACCTAAGTTCTAATTAAGAGCAGTTTGGAAAGGTCTTATCTGTTTTGGCCCGGGCTCCTTTGCATAATAGACTATCTGCCTTCCTGCCAGGCAGCTCGTAAAAGGCGAGCTTAGGCTTACCGTCACTAACACCGTGACGTCCTACTAGGTGGTAGAGTTTTGCAGCGACTCGCCCGGATTGGTACCATCGCCTCACCTAGTCCTGACACCATAACGTCCAATGCTTGCCGTTGACGTGTTCCGGTTTTGAGGGTAAGGTAGCCGGCAAACTTACTTTTGCCCGAGGCCTAACATCCCGGCCTCGGGTTGGTAACGCACCATTACCACCTTTAGTGTCTCTAGACGGTGTGAATTTCTTACCATCACAATACAATATTATTTTAAATTTCATATTAGATTATATATTCTAATAATTACAATAAACAAAAGTCGATTATAAGCACATCATTATGGCAGAAGACAAGGTATAACAATCACCATACAATCGAACCCGATGTTATATGTGACAGTTGCCGTGCCCATAAACTACTGAGTAAAGTAATGTACAAATAACTGTCAAATGGCGTGTTTTGTATTTGCTATCTCCAGTGCATTTCTGTTAATCACTGGAGACAGCAAATATAAAACACGTCATTTGACAGCTATTTGACGTACACTTTACCCAGTGGACATCATCCATTAATAAAAAGATACGCAACCAGCTCCCAGATCCGTCCCGGGCGAATTATGTAAAAACATAGGCAATCGAGGACATAGATAAAAGATTGAAACTGGGTAAACCTAATCCATCTTCCACATGGAGATACAAGCCTTCGACTTGAGTATAATTGATGAGATGTCGATAGGTCTGGTACACATCATTAACTATATTGAAAACTAATGTATGTAGGTCGTTATGGTTCACGACCGCCTTCAACGAGATGTCAATTAGAGAAATCAAATAGTCATCATCCTCTGAATGCTGGTTGATCATTTTGATATTTGGATCCAGCACACTTAAATTTACAGTTGTTGTTCTGCAAGTGATATAACCATGAAAGTATCCATCTTACTATAAAATTTTAACCAATCATTAATACATATTTACTACACTACCTAAATTTGAAAAAAAAACTTTCTAAAATTGGATTCTCGACCAATAACATGTTGCTACGTCATTCACGTGTAGCATATTATAAATTGGTTAGATGTAAATTTTAGACAATGGTGCTGATTTTGTTATTCACAAGCTAAACTTATTTAAATGTATTTTATATTTATCAAATGAAACAAAAACAAGAGATATGGAACAGAAGACCTGTCAGATTAGTCAAGGCATGTCAAATGACGATGTTATTATGTTGAATACATTAAAAGAGAGATAGAGATGCGTGTAGAAGTTTTATTAACACTACATAGTTTAATATGCCAGCGGTCGGCAACCTTTTGGCATGCAAGGGCCACAAGGCAGCAAAATAAACTAAAAGTGAGCCACACTTGTAATATTTACCCTAGAAGACAAATATACCTACGTATAATTGGCCATGTCTCATAGAAAAAACGAAAATGGGCGGACATTCACGGGCTGCAAGTAAGATGTCGGCGGGCTGCATGCGGCCCACGGGCCGCCAGTTGCCGACCGTTGAATATGCTATTGGTTTGCAGCCGGGGTCTTGCTTTTTTCGTTTTTCCCAATTAAATATGATAATTTTCATTTAGTTTTCTTACTACGAAAGCAAGGATCTTTTTATTTATTTTAAGTACATATTTATTATTATCACGTAAACGAATGATTTATTAAATTTTAGCACTAAAACAGATTAGACCTTCACTCGGGCGTGCTAAATAACAAATCAGATATCTTATATATAAAATTCTTATGTGACAATGTTCGTTCTCGTCCTCCTCCGACACGGCTTGACCGATTCTCATGAAATTTTGTGAGCATACTGAGTAGGTTTGAGAATCGGCCAACATCTATTTCTCATACCACTAAGTTACTAAAATCACATTAAAAATATAGCAGAACAACGTCTGCCGGGTTAGTATAAACTAATATATACGTAATATTATATAAATTAATCACCACTTTCCGTCGTCATCACATCACGCATGAATTGATAATCCAATTTTGCTATTTATTTTTTGGTTACGTTGGATATATTTAGAAGAAGGTATTATGAAGAAAAACACGTGGAAAATTGAAGGAAAAATAAGAAAAACAATACTTCATTTTTTTTTATAAAAACTGTTAGTAGCTGTAATAATGTCATACGACAATTAGCTGATTAGTTAATGTTCGCCGGGTGGGCTAGTCAGAAATAAAATGCACACATTGGCTAAACTACAAAGTTTCACAAAACGCATCAGTACGAAAGTTTGTATGTTGAAAATAATTTTAACATTTGTAAGTATAATGCTAGAAAGTAATTTTACATAACTGTACGCAATAACATGTTTTTTTCAATTATGCATTACGGGTTCCACTAAAACGTCATAATGAATAGTTTTTAATTTGACTCCAATTATTAATAAATTTACGCCGTTACAATAAAATTAATTATGTATTTTCCCGTACAATTACTGAAAAATGCAAATAATATTTACTCATCATAATCATCAGCCGGAGGACGTCCACTGCTGGACATAGGCCTCCCCCAAAAAGCGCCACAAGTTACAGTCACCAGCCGCTTGTATCCAGCGACTTCCCGCGACTTTGATCAGAGGGTTTATCTCAGGGGTATGTTTAACCGACTTTAGAAGAAGTTGTCAGTTCGCATATTTTCTTTTGAGTTTGTTACGCGATTTTCGGCCAATAATGATTGTATTTTGATGTCTTTTTTTCCAAAGATAGCTATGTTTTGGAGTTTATCTCATATAAATTTGGTTATGGTTATGTGATTTATATGTAGTAACACATATTTTTAACCCCCCGAAATGTCTGTAACATTAAAATGTCTGAATGGATGGACCAATTTTGATGCAGATCTTGTTATTTGATAGCTGCTATCAGATGGTTTACATTAGAAGTAGTTTTCACTGGGAATTCTTGAACATTTTTAATTTTAATGTTATTGTGTACCTAGATGAAGTAATTATATTGGAATAGGTTTTTGCTGTTTAACTGTGCTTAAAATATTGTATGATACAAAAAGAATATCGGTATTAATAAAAGCGAACACTTCGGCGAATATTTACAAACATACATTCGTTTGTCTTCATTATCATGACGTGCAAAAGAGTGAACGTCAGCGAAATCTTATGATCACAGTACACACTGGGCCAAGTTCTTTGCAGTTTAACTGTGCCTAAAATATTGTATGATAAAAAGATAGTACAATTTAAAAACGATAGCGAAAACTTCGGCAAACATTTACAAACACACGTTCGTTTGTCTTCATTATCATTATATGCAAGAGTGAATGTCAGCGAAATCTTATGATCACAGTACACATTGGGCCAAGTTTTAGGCCAACACATGAGGATCCAATTTATAAAACTACCTCCATACAGCCGAGGATTAGGTTTAGCCAACAGGATATTGCGGGCATAAGAGGGAATCCAGCCGAAAGCGTGCATTCGTCTGCTTCAGCATCATGTCCTCTGGCGTCTTTTCATTTTCATTTGCTTGTAACTTCCCAAACTTACTTACTTATCTTGGATTGATAACAAGCAGTAGGGTTTCATTAAAATATCTTCTATCTGTACCAATGAAGAAAGCTGTACTTTTCTATTCCCTAGTTATAAGACTGAGTGCAAAGTTGGATAGCATCGATATTATTCATGCCACAAGCGTGCGGCGGGGATATTTCACAGAAATGCATTTCATATCCCTTGGTAGGGAGACTAGATTTCACAGTGACTCATTGTTTATAACTGCACATTGCATATCTTCACGCCAAGTCAAACAGGGTAGGCAGAGAGAATCTAGTGCTAAGTATCACGTATACTACAGACCTCGTTATCGTCTTTCATTTTGAATTCGGCAAAAGAGGAGTGTCATAACTTTGACGTCTCTATGTGGGTGTGTTTGTATGTAGCATCGTAACTTTTGAACGGATGCACTTATTTCGATGCGGATTTTTTAAATTTATAAGCTGACGCGATTGAGATGGTTCTTATCTTATTATTCTCTTCGTTCTTAGCTTAGGTTATTAGATACGTGTAGGTTTTGTCGAGGATTATTTATTTTTTATTTTAGTGTACATCTCTTTTCATAAAAACAAAACGGTTTCGGAGACTCTTTACACCAGTTTATAAAAAACTGAGCGATGTGGTCGTGGAATCCCCGGGTATCTACTTACAACCATTCGCATTTGCATTGTATATTTATTTTGTCAACCTTTCATTTTAACAATGATAACATAAATATTGACTGCACAATATCGCTGCGGGGAAGTATCAAGTAATGCATATTTTGTAATATTTGGAGCTATGAGAATAAATGCCGTTTGACAAACTATACACCATAACGTCCAATGCTTGCCGTTGACGTGTTCCGGTTCGGAGGGTAAGGTAGCCGGTAAACTTACTGTTGCTCGAGGCCTAACATCCCGGCCCCAGGTTGGCATCGCACCATTACCACCTTTGTTGTCTCTAGGCGGCGAGAATTTCTTACCATCAGGAAACCCTTCTGCTTGTTTGCCTGTAGAGATAATGTTACTAGCTGAAGAAAGTAGGAAGATATTACAGAAATGTTTTAGCAATAGTTTTGTGGAATATGAAAGAAGCTATTCTGAAAAAGGATCTTGACATTTGGCACTCGATACACTCTACCTACATAAGGGACTTGGTGTGAAGATATGTATACATACATAGTATACAGCAGAAAACAAAGTCGCTTTCCGCGCTCTGTCTCTATGCATGCTTATATTTTTAAAACAGCTTAATGTTTTTTGGCACGCTTTTTTAATAGATAGAGTGATTTAAGAAGAAGGTTTATAGGTTAAGGAAGGCTCAGACGGTAAACTATAAATCACACTAATGATCAACTCTTAACAACTTTTAAACTCGGCAATGTATGTGGGAGATGAAGAGCAATTTCACAATAATTCGAACCACTGAAGCATGCAGAATATGAAATTCTATTGAAAACTGACGAGAATGTGAACAATACGAACCAAGTCACATATTGCGTGTAACATCTCTACAAAATTGCGAATCGAGGAAGTGTAGTGTCGAGCAAATCAAGACCAAGACAGTCTTGGTCTTGGTCTCGGACTTCCTTGTTGTCCTTATCTAAAAACTTTAAGCTGGTCTTGATAAAAAAAAAGTTGAGAGGTGTCAAGGGACACCCGGATGAAAGGAAGCTCTCTCTCCCCCCCCTCTCTCTCAATCTCTATTAATCTCTAGTAATCTCTATCTCTCTTATAGAGAAAGACAGGCAGAGAAACATGAAATAAAAAAAAGGAAATAAAAATAATAATAAAATTTAAAAAATGAAAATGATAATAAAAAAAATAGAAAATGAAAAATTTAAAAAAAACTAAAAAAAAAATTGTCCGACCCGGGATTCGAACCCGGGACCTCATGCAGTCAAGGCAACTACTGAACCGCTAGACCACAGATCAAAAAGTGTCGTGACAACATTTTCGTAAGATTTTTTTCCGTCTAGCCCCCATTCACAACGCGCAATAAGGAACTTCCTTCCAAAAAAATTATTATGATGGTAGTATAGCCTTATCGTCTGTGTGTTCAAGCGGCCTGGAGTTGGATTTTGCTTCATGAAGTCTCCGGTTCAACGCCCGGGACAAACAACAAAAAAAATCTAAAATAAATTTTCTGCACAGCATCCTTCCACCAATGGTCTTGTTGGTTACCAATTCAAGCTATGCTAGACTTTTACGCTCTTATCTCCTTTGTCTCCCCGGGTACCTACATCCATCCACATTCGCATTGTATATCTGCTTTGTCAATCTGTCATCAGTCATTCTTTCCACATGACCGAACCAGCAGAGCATGCCCTTTCGCATTTTAACACCAACACCGAAGAGGTATACTACCAGGGTATACATGATTAGCTTACGGTACTGAGTCCCACAATGTGATAGATAGAAATCTTATCGCTTATTAGCCACTTTTTCCATCCCGCAAAACGTTCTTTTTATTAGAAAATCATAAAAACACATTTTGATTTGCTCGACCAGGGAAACGAAACTGAGTTCTCGTGTTATCACCATCTCCGGACCTCCAAACTACTGAGGCACTTAACTACTACGTCATAATAACTTTAGTATTAAGACCAAAATTATTAATAATATTAATAAACACATAAAAACTGAGTGTTTCGCATAAAAGTGTGTTAATTCGTTTAAACAGCAGATTAAGCAGAATGTCAGTAATATGGAAACCTCATCCTCCAAGCGATGCGGAAGACTGAAGTGTTTGCAGGCTATAAATATTTAATTAATGGTTTTAAATGTATTGCATACGTGGCAGTTGCAATGTAGTGGTGGCCCGGGCTGCTACTAGTACGTAATATTAAATTAGGTACAGTGGCGATACTAAATTCGTTGATTCGTAAAAAGCGTGTTATTTTTTATGAACACCAGATTAATCAAAACTTTGTAATACATAAACATCTCCTCCCTGCAAGCGATGGAAGACCGAAGTGCTTAAAGGCTATGAATACTTAATTGATATTTAAAACACCCAGCGCATACTTGCCCGGGATACCACTACTACGTCATATTTAACAAAATATAACGGCGATATAAATTTTATGGTTTCGTAAAAAGTGTGTTTTTTTCCTAATTAACACCAAAATAATCAAAATCTCTGTAATATAGAAACATCTCCTTCGTGCAAGCGATGGAAGACCGAAGTGCTTAAACCTATGAATATTTAATTAATATTTAAAACGCTTCGCGCATGATGTCCCCGGATAACACTTGCACTACGACGTCATATTTAATAAAGTATAATGGCGACATGAAACTCATTGTTTCGTAAAAAGAGTGTTTTTTCGTAATTAACACTCTCCACGTTAAGTGGAAAGCGGGTTATGTACAAACATCTCCTTCCTCGAAGCGTTGGGAGAGCGAAGAGCTCGCTGGCTATAAATATTAATGACAGTGATTCTATGGCAGACACGGGACGGGTCAGCGACCTTCTGTCAAATCGTTTATGCCCATAAGCAAAGTGCAGTAAAACACCTAATATGTCTAGATGTAATTAAAATAATAAGCTGTATTTTAGGTGTCATCTCAACCCACGCTAATTACATATTTTCTAAATGCTGGGGACTGAAAATCCGTGCTGACTGCTGTGGTATTTATATGTGCATATGTTTATTGATATACTAGCTGTTCCGGCGAATTTCGTTCAACTCGTTCAGCTTGTGTGGGAAATATTAAAATTTTGTTTTTCCTCATTTCCTTGCAATAGAGTGGAATAAAAAGTATCCAGCCAATTTTCAGCCAAATGGGTTAAGCTGTTCTTGAGTTATAGTGTGACTAGCACAACTTTCTTTTACACAAATAGACTAGCTATTCCAACGAACTTCGTGCCACCCGTTCAGTTTGTATGGGAAACATTAAAATACTGTTTTCCCTAGTTGCCTAGCAGTGAAACGGGATAAAAAAATATCCTATGTATGTATCCTGGTTCTAAGCTACCTCCCTTCCAATTTTCAGCGAAATTGGTTCAGCCGTTTTCGAGTTATAAATAGTGTAACTAACACGATTAAACTAAAAGAAAGCTTTCATACTAAAAGATGTACACATACAGACGAATTTTTTGGTGCTAAGATAAATACGTCGCCAATAAACAACCGAGCTAATCTGATACTGTGTAAATTAGAACGCTTGTGTAAATAAGTTTTATTTTGTTAGACTAGCAGCCCGTGCCAGCTTAGAACGGGTGGGCAAACTTCTATGTTATTATACATATAAAAGCTCTTGAATCAGCCTGTTTATTAAAAAACCCCAATCAAAATCCGTTGCACAGTTTTAAAGATCTAAACATACATATAGACAGATGAAAGTGACTTTGATTTATACTGTAAAGTGGTATATTTGTTAAGATATACAAGCTTAGAAGTGAATTTTTGGTGTTAAGAAATGTACGTTGCCAATAAACAATCTTGACACTGATACTGGTATAGCCTAGTAGCTTTTCTAAGCCGTATTCTATAAACACTGTAGACGTTACTGGTGTGTCGCTATATTATAGCCGAGTTCTTATGCCACGCGTCTCGACTACAATGCTCATCAGAACGGTTTATCTGTGTATTGCTTGTATTAGCGCATGATTGATATATTGCCTGACATATTCTGATATGCCTTTCACCGTTTTAAATATTGTACGTTATAAGAAAGTAACTCAAAAGTAACTACAAAAAAAGTAAGAAAATTGGTAAAGCAGGAGACCATATTTTGGATTGAAACGCGGGCGGTATAATAGTTTTATGTCTCGCAAGCGAAATCGCGAATTATTTGCTAGATATTTTTTTTATATATGAGAGGTCAGAAAAGAAGCACACGGCTCTTCTGACAGTAAGAGACAACCGTGGCCTATAGACACCACAGATGTTATACGTGCATCGCTGTCCTGTGGGAGAGATGTTAGGTCAATTGTGCAAGTATACCGACTACCCTACCCTCCAGAGCGGAAGAAAAAAGTATGGCGGTGAATCTAAACCCGGGCAAGTTGCTGCGCAGCACTCACAATGTAGTTAAATAAATTGTAGATAATTTAATCTATAATCCTCTGTCGACCAGGTCGGGTATGTCATTGTATATATATTATAATATATAAACTTACATTTCATATAAAAACACAACACAATTGCGAATATTTATATCACATAATAATATTTTAAGTTTAAGTATTCATCTCTAATTTCATGACTATAATCATAAAAACAAAAATAGATACCTATATCTATTTTCGTTTTTTTACCTACATTATTAACCTACAACCAATATTACCTACATTATAAACAATAGCTCAAAAACCACTTTAGGAACCTTTGCCTTCCTGCCAGGTGTAAAAGTCGAGCATAGGCTTCCCGTCTCTACCACCATGACATCTGACAAGGTGGTCGAGTTTCACAGTGACTCGCCTGGATTGGTACCACCGTTGACGTGATAGGTAGCCGGTATACTTAATTTTGCTCGACGCCTAACATCTCGGCCTCAGGAATGCAACGTACTATTACCACCTTTGGTATCTCTAAGCGGCGTGAATTTCTTACCATTAAAAAATCCGTTTGCTTGTTTGCCTTCCAATAGCATAAAAAAACCTAATTTTAATCATGAACTACGTTTCTCGCGTATCATAAAAAACATTTATTATTAGCTTTTGCCTGCATGGTTAATAGTAACACAGGAATATTTTTTTGTGATAAAATCTATCCAAGTGTGTGCCAAAGGTCATGAAAATCGCTTCAGCAGTTTATGCATGGAGTAAAAAACAAACATACAAACTTTCGCATTTATAATATTAGTAGGACTTGTAGGATTGGCGCAGTAAACGCATAACAAAAATTCATAAAAAAATTACGAATTTAGAATCTCCTCCTTTGTAATGTCCGTTAACAAATACAAACAATAAGCAGTAGGTCGTTAGGGAGCTTATCTAAGCGCTATTTGAGTAATGATCTATAAATGTATCACTAAACTTGTTGAAGAATGATTCATCAGCCACTTTGTGTACGAAGCGTTGACCTGATAGTTTACAACCGCCGAACTAAAATGTGTCAAACATAAAGAATTATTCATTTCACAATAAACGACTGTGTTTTTAAAATAAAATACCTGACTGCATCAGTTGTTTTAACGCTCATCGGACAAATTTATTGAAATTCTTATTTTTAACCGACTAAAAAAAGACGAGGTACTTCGTCTTGTCGTGGGTTCGTTCTGCCTACCGAGAATATGGGCGTGAAGATACTTTGTTTTTATAAAAAACGGAGGGATTTCTTAATTCGACTGTATGGTTTTTCGTATATTTGTTACACGATTACTCTAATAATAGCCAACAGATTTTGATAATTATTTTTTATAAAGATAGGTAATGATTAAGAAGTAGTCCCATATTAATTTAATCCTGATCCGATAAGTGATTTTTGAGTTATACTTAATAGTACATAAGTTTTTCGCTTATGATAACGACCTCATCAATGTAAACAAACATTTATGCAAAACTAAAACCACTAATAGGATGTTAATTAAATTTTTGAAGGACCATTTTGGAGCCATTTACTCTTTCAAAAAACGAATTGCCAAATGGCGACGTGGTACCCAATAAAATGTTTGAAGTTGGATTTTGCAGTTTTACTACACTTAATTGTAATAAGATCTGTCATTTGATAAAGTTATCGCAGGTTCCAAAAACGATTTTTGATGAAAAAATAATTTAAAAAAACACTACTTTTAACGGTACCTTAAAAGCTAAACGCAGCTTTTAAGGTTGGTAAGGTAAAATGAGCTGACCGGCTGTCTTAGTCTTCAAAACATCAACACTACAGTGACGAGCTTTGAAGATATGATGGCAAGATTTTAGGCGATAACATCACAACGGGCATGTCGAAAAACTCTACCGCCTAGACCAGAGGTTCCCAAACATAGTTTACTTAACGCCCATTTTAAAAATCAAGCAATTTGTAAAACCCACTAAAATTCTCGACCCGATTTTTCTCGTCAAAAACCTCAATCTGTTACAATTGTCTGTATGTTTGTCTAGTCTGGAGTTCAATAAAACATTTTTTCAGGTTTACTCACCGCCCTCTCTAGACTAGTAGGGCCCACAAGAGGGCGTTATCGCCCACTTTGAGAAAGACTGGCCTAGACAGTCACGATGTCACTGACAAAAACCAACGTTCGTCTCTTTTGAATAAAAATATGTAGCAATACAAAGTTACTAAGAAACGCGATAATTTGGTGACAATAAGCAGTAGGTCATTGGAAAGCTTATTTTGGTATTGAATAATGAACCATATGATCAGGGAACTTGTTGGAGAATGAGTCATCGTGTCACGGGTACCCACTCGGCTGTGAACGAAGCATTGACCTGTAGGGCTAGAATGCTCAGTATATACACACTGCTTAACGACAGTTAAAAGATATCTACACCCATAACTTTGCGAAAGGAAAAATTTGACAACTACACCTATCTCGAATGTCAAAGGTCGAATAAACATCTCGTCATTACTGTTAACGAGCAGATAATTAATTGTATGTACTTTCATTTTAGCTTTAACAAACATGAAAATGGTACTCTATGGTCTAGTGCTAAGCCTGCTAGAAAAAAGCGACTAGTGCGGTAACACAACATTATTTGTGTCATACATCAATGAATTAAACCATCAACAACATTAAACCTCTGTAGTCTAGTGGTCCCGGAATACATGAGGTCTGGAGTTAAATTCCCGGGTCGGAAAACTCAAAATGTGTTTTCCCAATTATTAATATATTTAGGCACAGTAAAATTGCAAAAAATAGACTTCGATTTTAATGATTACGTCGTCTAAGTACACAAAAATTAATAGATCCGGACCTAGCAGCAAAGAGAACAACTCGGAAGCGCGCTCTTTAAAAAAATGTAATCGGTTCAGAAATGACGGAAAAATGTATTCATATACAAAAACGATAGAAGTCGAACGTATAAGCTCCTCCTTTTGGAAGTCGGTCAAACACAACATTGCCCTCGTTTAGATAAGTGTGCAGTTGGCTATAGGTTTACCACCTAACACCTTGTGAGACTAAGCAGTATTTTCGTCAAGTATTGAGTACTCTATTGAGTAATATTTTATTTACATCTTCGGGATACAAGCGTCAAGATATTCAGTTTTATATTTATAAAAGTATATCCTGTAGGGTACCTAATTAATACTGTAATATGTACTTAAGCCTAAGAGTCCTTTAGTCTATCTTTATTAATAACTGTTGATGTTAATAGACAATTTATTAGCTTGCCAAGTTATAATAAAATATTTGTAGGCAAGGGTCGAAAATTTTCACCAAAACGTGCATTTCCTTGAATATAAAAAAATACTTTAAATATGAACGGTACCATTACTATTATCAGGTTGTTGAAAAGAAACACAACCTTTAAAAGTGGTTTATAGATACTTTCTAAATTTTGCAAAATACCTTAAATGCATAAAATGAAAATAAATGATGATTCAAAAAAACTAAAAAACCACGCTTTTCCAGCTAATCGAATTAAAATTTAGAAAATATTGCATTGTCATCAGTCTTTGACACGTTTCAAATTCATCAAATTACTAGAAAATGGTAAAACTAAATGAGCTCAAAGATTCCGTTCGAAAACATACACAACATACAATTCAAGCAAATATAAAGCGTGTAAGAAAATGTAATCGAATGTTTAGTACAGCTCAGTTTGGCACAACATTTATATAAAAAAATAAAATAATTAAGTTTTCTATGTTTCTTATTTACGTAAATCATATGACACTAGTTGCCTTAAATCTGAATGCCTTTAGACTTACTTTCAAATTAAACGGGTTATACCTATCTGTCAAGTGATATGTGTCACTTTAAGTAAACTTCATACAAAATTAGGATTTGCTATGTATCTATGGAAGTCCCGCCTCTTATCACTTAGTATTTATATACTCTTTGGTACAGCTGTTTCGGCGACTTGGTTTCAGTGTAGAATAGATTTTAGTACAAACGTTCCGAGCATTCGATTTTTTGAGCAAAAGTAACATATGTTTAAGTTTGGGTCTAGTTCATATAGGGACATTAAATTTATCAAAATCGGTCAAGCTATTTAACATTGGAAGCGTAACAAAGGGGCTAACATTTATAATCCTAGTTTATATAAATTACGTGTCGCGTTGTTTGTCCGTGACGGATTCCTAAACTACTTAACCGATTTCAATCAAATTTGCATACCGTGTGCAATTTGATCCAACTTGAAAGATAGAATAGCTTACATCTTAATTTATGATAAAAAAATATCATCCGAGCGAAGCCGGTACATGCAGCTAGTATTAAATATGAATTGGCCAAGGCAACTTTTCAAAAAACAAAAAATATGATGATTACTTGCACTTAGTCTAGCATAGATTAATACTTGTAAAACTAAATAACTCTTCTTACAACAGAAAAATATCTTAAATACGCGGCCAATGCCGAGGGCCAAAACTAGTAAGTGTTATATTTCTCCAATTAAATAAAACTTTTATAACAAAAATAAAGAAAAATTTAACGCATACTCAGATTTCATACTTTACGGTGGCGGCCCTGCTCGGCTATAAATCGGAACTAAGAAGGACTGGGTCAGTTAGGGTTGTCACCTTTAAATATAAATATGTTACTTCCATATAACGTTCAACTGTACTACCTTTATACAAAAGTACAAAATACCATTTCTATTTTCAGTATTTTTTATCATAACCGATGTTGTGTTTTCAATTTCAATAACTGCATAGCATTTGCAAATATTTTACAAGTCAAGAAAACATTGCACATTTTCAGACTACCTACTATTTTTATTACCTGAAGTTAAATTGATATTAAGGCAATAAGCTACAACAAACAACTGCATATGAAAATACTTGTTTAAAACCATGCTAATAATTAAAATGTAAAAGTGAATCTTTATAATAGAAATATCGCTTTGAGTTATACGTGTCAACCCAAATTATTACGGCCATAAAACTCTGACAGAAATGCAACATGATCACAAATTTATGACTCCATTTCTTTTAGTTCGCAATAACGGCTAACCTATACATATAAGAAACAATATTTTTTTATATTTTCATTACTAGAGCAAATCATTAATTGAAAATGTGACAACCCTAGGGTCAGTGGCCGATACATTGGCTATAAGCGATCGCTCCCACATCAATAAAACAATTTAATACCGTTGTAGAGTTGTAAATGCAGAGACAAAACGAGAGAACGTATCGTTGACTATGTATCATTAAGAGTTTAACATTTACATACACTATATCATTCTCGTAATAAAAGCATAACATAAGAATACTGCATAATATGACCATACGGTCTTAAACATAGCCTACGTATTTTTTGTGATTAGACAGCAAACAACACACGGCAGTTTAGTAGATAATCAGAACTATGTATCTTTAGGACATAACTAACATAACATAACCCGCGTAAACGGTAAAGAGAGGAAATAAAAATTTCGTCGAAGGATTAATTCTCTGTAAGTCAAATGATCAGAGCATTCGAGGCTTGAGACGAAAGGAGACTGGAAGGTAGGTTTTCATCAACGATCGGGTCGTCAAGATAGGTGGAAAAGCAAGCGTTATTAAGTGTAACTATTTAGAATGTTGATAAAATTCATGTAGGACCATTTTGGAACCAATTGCTATTTTTCGAAAAAGAACTATCAACTCCCCACCCATTGAAACAATTAGAGTCGGTTGTTGCAGTTTTATGTAAACTTAAATTAAATAGAAGTTATTCTTAACAAAAATATGAACAAAAAAAACCTTTGAATCACCACAATATTAGAAAAAACAACAAAGCATTTAAACAAAGTAATACTTCAAAACATTTCATGAAAATTTGCAGTTTGCAGTAGGTGCGTCAATTTAATTACTTGATTTTAGTAACTTACTAGCTGTTCCGGCGAACTGCGTTTCGCACGGTTAATTTGTATGGGAAAAATTAAAATGACGTTTTTTCTAGTTACCTCGCTGTTTGTTGTAAGGTTAGTGGTCGGCAACCTTTTGGCAGGCAAGGGCCACAAGATGGCAAAATAAAGTAAAGGTGGGCCACACTTGTAATATTTACCCTAGAAGCCAAATATACCTACGTATATTTAGCCATGTCCTATAGAAAAAATGAAAATGGGTGGATTCACTCCACGCGCGTTCTTAAGTCTGAATATACACTATACGCCGTATATTATATGGTCAAGCGCGGAACGTTCATGAATTTATTTTGATATTTATAACTTATTTTCAAGGCATTCACGGGCCGCAAGTTGCCGACTGCTGTTGTAAGGGATAAAATGTACCCTATGTTCTTTAACCGGTTCTAAGCTACCTCTCCATCAATTCATCTTTCATATATTTTTTTTGTTTTTGAGGTGTATTCTGATATTCGGGGCAAAGACAAATCCAATTAATCAAAAACCATGAAAATTGGTAAAGCATATCTCGAGTTATAAGTGTAACAAACCCGACTTTATTTTATATATATCTTCTTATATATAAAATTCTTGTGTCACAATGTTCGTTCCCGTACTCCTCCGAAACGGCTTGAGCGATTCTCATTAAATTTTGCGAGCATATTGAGTAGTTCTGAGAATCGTCCAACATCTATTTTTTATAGCCCTAAGTGATGAGGGTGAATCTCAGCAAAAAAATAGCGGAACAACGTCTGCTGGGACAGCTAGTATAGGTATAAGATATATAAAAAATACGAAACTAGTTACCAAACAGATAGTAACAAGTATTGAGCTCGTCATAAAAGAGTTTTGCTATTACAGACAAAATTTAATTGCTCGTCACCAAAAATATCGTTACGTAAAAAAAGCTTAGTTGTTTTTGAAATAGCAAAAAGCCTATAATTTTTTTTTAGTATGGTGGCTGTGAAAAATATATAAATAAGTGAAAATCACTATCTTAGTCTATCCAACCTAAGTGTATCTGAGAGTGACGTATTCACAATAGTCTAGTTTCGAGTGTCAGAGAGACACATCTAAAGTGTTTACTGCTAGATATTATCTCTTTACGTCGAGAACAGAAAGCAATATCTAGTATTCACGGATATTGTTTCAGCTTCAAGATATGAGGTTGTGTATTGCGGTTAAGTCAAGAATATTCAACCGACAATACAGAAAGGAGGTACGACTATTTACACAAAATTAATAGTCGGTTACACGTGAACTCGTTGTTGCACAGATTTTTTTAACGTCTTAAGCTATACCATAGATATACTAGCTGCCCAGCAGACGTTGTTCTGCATTTTTTTTTTGCTGCGATTCACCCTCATCACTTAGGGTTAGAAAAAATAGATGTTAGGCGATTCTCAGACCTACTCAATATGCTCAAAAATTTTAATGAAAATAGGTCAAGCCGTTTCGGAGAAGTACTATAACTAACATTGTGACAAGGAAATTTTTGTGAAGTGGTTTTTGAGTTATACTTAATAATAAATATTTTCTGTTTAAATCATCACGACATCATGTATGAGGTAGTCAATTTATTTAGTTTTATTAAGTACTAGTGGTCGCCTGTTGGCCGAAATTCGATCATAACAAATTTTAATATCTTGTTGATAAGAACGCCATCTTCATTTCACGAGACCAACTACTTTGTTACCAAACTGTACGGTGCGCCACCTGTGATCTTTTATCGTTATCATCAATATATTTGTTTGTGTGTGTCAAATGCATGATAGAATGGGTAATGTTTTATTTATTGATTTAATGTAATTTATACGAATTATTATTGAAAAATATTAGCATTCTGCACTTCTCCTAAACATAAACTATAAGTGTGCCAAATTCTATCTCCTGCGTCCGCGCAATTTTCTTAAAAAGGGGCGCAAAGTTTTGGCACCACGTATTAACTCAAAAATTGTTAGTAGGATGCTGATAATATTTATGTGGCACCATTTCGGAACCATTTGCTATCTTTCGAAGCAAGAATTATCAAATCGCGACGTGGTACCAAAGAAATAATTAAAGTGCGTTTTTGAAGTTTTATCACTCAGAAATTTTTATCACTCTCTAACAGTTGAAGCTTCGGTCTTCGAAAGTTAAGATCTACTATTAACAAAACCGTGGATTAAATCTATTAAAAAAATTCCGTTAATTACATTCGATTTTCATCTCGAGGGAACAGTGAACCGCTACGACGAAATTAATCATTCAATACACAAGTAGGACGAACATATTTTTAACTTATCACAATGTCGATTATAACATCAAGCGTGAATAAGTATCTTCAGACCCGTATCCCCGAAGAATCAGACAGAGGTACAACCAAAACACCCACGACTAGCCAAAGACACTAAGATCCACAATGTGATTTTTATAACAAAATTGAAAAAATACATTTTCTCGTTGTTGGCCGACACGGGGTTTGAACCCGGCACCATGCGTAGTTATTCGACCTATCTATCTATAGCTATCTAGTTGTGAACTTTTATAGTTCGACACTAATTAAACAATAATTAAATTAAAAAAGAATTATAAAACGATTTAACATTTTTTTTATATAAATTACATGTTAAATAACACGACATTTGTAAAACTTATTGTAACTGATAAGAATTACACTATCAGATAGATAGATTGCGATATTTTATCAGTTATTACAAGAGACTTATCGCGGAAACTAACTTGCTTACTATTTATCACTTACAATTTACACATTTTACACACTTATCATCACGCCCAGTTCCTTACGAGGTCAGCTGAGAGTATCGAGCGCCAAGTGTCACAATCCTCACATATGTGCATGAATGTGTGCCCGATTGGCGATAGATTTGCCACCTATCACACTGTGGGACTTAGTGTCTTCGGCTAGTCGTGGGTGCCCTGGTTGTGCCTCTGACAACTTCTTCGGGGATATGGGCGTGAAGATACTGTTCATTATTATTTTGTTGTCAACACTCAGGTTTCGGAGACTCTTTACACTACTTTATAATATCTGAGCGATTTGATCGTGGAATGTCAATCTAAGTACCCGGGGAGGTACTACAATAAAATTCCCAATTATATGAAAGAACTTCCAATTAATAAATTTAAGAAATGTGTCAAATGTAAATTAAATGAAAAGGGTTATTATAACATTGCTGAATATTTAGCTGACAAGACGCTAATTATTCTTAGTTAATAATTCCATTTATTATTGTAAACATATTTTAAAATAATAAAAAAAGACAAGCCCTCTGAGTTTCTTGTCGGATCTTCTCAGTGTGAGGCCGCGTTCCGATCCGGTGGTAGATTTATTATTGTATAGACGCGTCACAGGTGCCTCTTGTAGGTTCACGTGAAATAAAGATAATTTATTATTATTATTATTACATACATCCAACTATATTGATATGTATGTATATGTATAATCGTGGCTTATTAATGCTAGCACAAATGTTCGCAACTTCATTTCGAATATTTTAGCTCCCCACATACTAAAGGAATTTCGTTTCAAAAATATTTCGAACGCAGCAAATTCATATAAGTCTATGGACCTATTACATAGTTGTTACATAAGTAATAATCCGTACGAAATATCGGAGAATATTCCGAATATACGTGACCTTTACTTTAAAATAACAACAACCGCTTTTGCTTTTAGAGTACCTACGGGGCTACATTACTATATTAACAACTCACTTTATAAAATTAAATATAATAAATAAGACATTGTAAATGTATTTTAGTAGTGTTGGACGACCTCCCACCCGGTGGTCAATCTGATCAAAGTCGCGGGGAGTCGCTAGACACTAGCGGCTGGTGACCGTTACTTGTGGCGCTCTTTGGGGGAGGCCTATGTCCAGCAGTGGATGGCCTCCGGCTGATGATGATGATGGAATGTATTTTAACATGAGTATTTACAAGCGGATTTCTATCCTTTATGCTTATGGGGTAGGTATACGACTTCATGACTGATGCGTTATTGCGTTTGGTGCAGTTAGCTCTTTTTATTAATACTGCGTCTATTCTCGATTTTGCGCGGTCTATGAGTCATTTAATAGAAAAATAGATTGCAATTTCTCAAGTATCGGTCAAAACCGCGCCAAATTGCCGTAAGTGAAAACAATTCGACCATAAAATCTAATAAATGGTACGAGTATATAAACGTGTCCAAGATATCAAGTGATTGTTGAAAAATATAATACTCTTGTTAAAAGGTAAACAAGCCGACGATTTGATAAGAATTAAACGTTGGCTGTAAAAACCAAATACCGTACTTTTAAAAAAACTGTTAGAATTTCTGGATTCGGCTGTATTATAAT
>NJDC01000996.1:96179-107701 GCA_002245475.1 Calephelis virginiensis
ATTAGATCTTTCACTTCGTCGTGATCGGTGGGAGGTGAAAAAACCGCATCAAAATCCTCTGCATAGTTTGAAAGATTTATGCATACAAAGGGACATAGGGACAGAGACCACGACTTTGTTTTATACTAAGTAGTGATTATATTTAGTATGTCATATTGCCTCTGTGGTCTAGCGGTCCGGCGTCGGACTTGACTTCTTAAGGTCCCGGGTTCGATCCCAGAGTCAGGCAAAAAAATGTATTTGTTCAATTTTCTAATAAAAATAACGTTGCCCGGGATTGAATATCTACCCGGTTGGCGATAGACTTGCTGACTATGGCATTGTGGGACTTCGCCTCTCAGCTAGTTGTTGGTGAATCTAGTTGTACCTCTGCCGACGTTTTCTGGGATATGCACGTGAAGATACTCTACTTAATTTTTTTCTTATCCTCTAAAGAATAGTTCTGGCGAAACGATCAAGTGGTTCACCTGAAGAAAAGTGATCTCCGTCATCAGGAACAGCTGTAAGTACCAGGTAGTACAAGTCAGATAGGTAAAGACCTTGTTGCCGAGGAGTTTGTTTTATAATGTTTCATAAATAGGACCAAAAGTAATTAGGTCCACAATGGTGTACCTAGTGCAAGGCAGAAAATATCTACGAAATCGCAGAATAGAAAGATGGATGTTAAATTTAAATGTCTGACGAGATATGTGGTTGTGGAACGCAGTAGCGGATAATAGGTTGAATAGCGTCCCGGCGCACTCCCCATGATAAATACTGGAGTAGGTTTACCCAATGTTGGTCCGGGCTCCTTTACAGAATAGACCATCTGCCTTCCTGCCAGGCCGCTCGTAAAAGGCGATCATAGGCTTACCGTCACTGACACTGTGACATCTGACTACGTGGTAGAATTTCGCAGTGACTCAACCATGTTGGTACCACCGCCTTACCTATTCCTGCCGCCTAGCGTTATGACGTGTTCCAGTTTGGAGGGAAAGGTAGCCGGTAAACTTACTTTTGCTCGAGGCCTAACATCCCGGCCTCAGGTTGGCAACGCACCATTACCACCTTTGGTTTCTCTAGGCGGCGTGAATTTCTTACCATCAGGAAATCCGTCTGCTTGTTTGCCTTGCAGTATCATAAAAAAAAGGAACTAACCTCCTACATAACGTTAGAGCATCAAGGCGATTGGAAATATTTTGGCTGATAAAGAGAAGGCCTAGCCTAGAGACAAAAATAGTACTCCCTTCATATTACGTTATGTATTTGTGCCGTATCTATATATTAATACGTGGTGCCAAAACTTTGGACCCCTTTTTACGAAAATTGCGCGGATGCAGGAGCATAAAATTTGGTACACTTATAGTTATGTGTAGGTGAAGTGCAGAACGCTAATATTTTTCAATAATAATGCTTATAAAGTACATTAAATCAATAAATAAAGCATTACCCACACTACCATGCATTTGACACACACAAACAAATGTTTTGATGATAACGATAAAAGATCACAGATGGCGCACTAAAATGTTTGGAAACAAAGTAGTTGATCTTGAGAAATGAAGATGGCGTTCTTATCATCAAGATATTAAAATTTATTATGGTCGAATTTCGACCAATGGGCGACCACTAGTAGAAATAAATGTATATTGCCGCGTAGTAGTACCATGAGTTTATGGCACTAAAATTAGTTAACGTCTATACAAATGATTGGTATGAAAACTTTGAGCAGCGCATCTACTGGTAACTAAGAGAACGAAATTTTCAGAACAGAGCCCTTACCATGAGTTAACAGCTCGTCAAGTTTAAATACTTGCTACCTTAGAGTAGAGTAACTAAGAGAAACACACTTTTTATATAAAAAGTTCCACGGATTTCGACACGTAACTTATCGAACGTAATCTTAATCTTGGTATAGAACAACTCGTAATAAAGGCTCAGCTCTGTAGAATTCCATACGTAAATAATTACCGAACATAATCAGCAACTCATGGTAAAGGCTCAGAATATCAGACTAAACACGATAATAAATTTTGTTATGGTAATTAGGATTTTAATGGCAAAATAACTGTTCAAATAGCTCTAGTAGTTTCTGGAAGCTTTACATACATCACGCCAAGTCCCTTACGAGGTAGGCAGAGAGAAAAAAAAGTTTCGAAAATTTTCTAATAAAAACAACGTTGCTCGTGGTAGGATATATGCCCGGCTGGCGATAGGCTTGCCACTTAGCACATTGTGAGACTTCAATGTCTTCGGTTAGTCGTTAGTGACCTGCTTATGCATCTGCCAACTTATTCGTGAATAAAAGCGTGAAGATATTTTTATAAATTGCTCGATTCCATAAAAATACGAGCACGCTTTTTATTGCGAAATCTTTTATTCAAGACAAAACAGTTCCTTTGTCAAACACAACGAAGGTCGAAAGCTATCTTGTAAGAATGGTACTTGGCATCAAAGGCTTCTAATTCAAAAGAACTTAGATACCATTATCTCATTTATATTATAATCGAAATATAATGGAAACATTTGTGAGGCTAACATTTTTAATTATTTATACGGGATACTCTTTTTTTATGATAATGGAATGCGAACAAGCAGACGGATTTCCTGACATTAAGAAATTAACTCCGCCTAGAGACACCAAAGGTGGTAATGGTGCGTTGCCAACCTGAGGCCGAGATTTTAGGCCTCGAGCAAAAGTAAGTTAACCGGCTACCTTGCCCTCCGAACCGGAGCACGTCAACGGCAAGCACTGGACGATATATTTTTATTTTATTTGTCGATATTTCGGCCTAGTTGCATAGGCCGTTGCAATTTTTGACAGGCTCGTCTGTCAGTAGATCCTCCTGTCAAAAGTAGCAGCTCCCTGGTGCAGTCCTGTCGTGACCACGGCCGATGCAACTAGGCCGAAATATCGACAACTAATATAAAAATATATTGTACATTGTTTATATACATATAGTATTTATATACTAGTGTATCCCCATTTTGTATATGATCATCGCATCACGCCTGAACGGATGGACCGATTTTGATAATTTTTGTTTGGTTACTTTAGTTTGGTTGGACATACCAAGGGAAGGTTCTAATGAAAAAAAACCGAGAAAGATGCAGGAAAAATGGAGAAAACAAAGCTTTAATCCATATAAACTGTAAGTAGCTATTAATGTCAAGCGATACGAAGTTAGTATAAAATATCATCTTTTTCAGAGTATTATTAGCAGCTTTTATTTAACAATAAGTCCAAAGAATCAGAATCGGTATTATGCGATATAGTCGCATTTTATTTAGCATCGCATTCAGATATTCCTTAGATATGAACATTTTATTTTCTTAAAAACCTATGCAACAGAAAAAGTGCTGAAATTTATATAGGCAAATAGGCAAGTGGGTCACCTGACTAAAGTCCCCAAACATCAGGAGCATCACAGCTAAGTATCCGAAACTACCAAATAATTTTTAATTGTTTAATAAATAACATAAAACAGTAAAGAACTAAGCAATAACGTTGTATTAATGAAGATAATTACCACTCATTGGTGTGAAAAAGAAAAGGTATGTGCTAGGAAAGTATATTAATTAACATGATATATGTTTCAAGAGAGGAAATCTTAATTACCCCTCCATTTCGTTGGCATTCTTAATGAATGGATTCCTGGAAATGATAATCAGTAAATTTGAACATCGTATTCGTAACGATATTTCCAAATGGAACTGGAATGGTATCCATGCCATAGGCTTCGCTCAGAGTGCAGTCTATTATTACTCTGAGTCGCTATTCTGTGCAACGGGCACAGGACAGCGACACACCCATAACGGATTAAATTGAAGTTATAGTCTTTATTACATTGTAAAAAAGCCAGCGACTTACTAATAAACAAGGAGTACTCCATGGTTTAATTTCGTGTTATAAGCCTTGATTACAATGTGACAAGAACTGTAACATCAACTTAATTTTACTCCTAGGTTAGTCCACATCAGAATCACATTGTAATAAAGAGTATAAAATCAGGTTGAACGTTGGAGTAGATTACTCCGATTTTCTTAATCAACTAGCAGCAGTGAACTTCATGTTTATGGGAAACATTAAAATAACGTATTTTCTAGTTTCCTCACAGTCGAACGGAATAAAAAGTATCATATGTCCGTCTCCTGATGCTAAGCTACCTCATTATCAATTTTCAGTCAAATCGCTTCAGCCGTTCTTAAGATACAAATAGTGTAACTAACACGACTTTCTTTTATATATTATATTCCTAATATAAGACGGTGTGAGAGGTATAATGTCAGCTTAAAGTTTGGAATAAAGTCCTTTTATCTGTGTTTGTCAATAAATTAATAAAACAACTAATAATTATAGACGACGATTGTCTCTTAGAGGAAGGAGGAGCACTATAAACTTGTCTTGCCTTATGCCATAACAAGTCTATAACCTGAAATTTTCATGAATTTGGTACAATCAGTGGCATAGCAGCAGCCTATGACCCTGACACTAATTAAAAACTTTTATGTTTAAAATACTTTCTCCTGTGTTTCGGATACATTAAAAAAAATAACTATCTATAAATAGTCATATTTATACAAACGTTGCCTTATTCGGTTCTAGATATAAACATTCTAGATGCTTCCTCTAATAAATGACAAAAATATTTTCCAGTATTCCGAACTCATTCATAAATATTTATTGATTATTTAACTGTCTATAGATATAATACGAGTACAAACGCTTCCTCTCTACACTCTCTAGGTATTAACATTAAGATTAGGATACCTACTTCCTTTTATAAAGGCCATTTTGTGAACCTGTGTTAATCTAGGTAGGTAGGTGTGTTAAAACGAATTAATATCGTTCAGCAGTTTTGAATTTGAAATGGTACATACGTACCTACATGCACACATTCGTATTTATCATACTAGCCGACCTAGCAGATTTTGTACTGCGTTTGTGTAACCAATATTTTAATTATTCCTTACAGACTAAAGTCAGTTTGTAAGGGAAAATTTAAATATTGGTTTTTGTATTTTTCCTTTAATTTTCGCGGTTTTTCTCTTCAGAAGGACTTTATCCTGATATTAACTAACGCAACTAAAAAAGATTTGACAACATTGATCCATCCGTTCAGGCGAGACACGATGACCAAGCGAAATAGGGATTCATTTTTATTGAATTAGATTACTGTTTCATCAAAAATGATGTGCACAGCTTAGGGAATAATAATTTAAAGTGAAACTAAAAAAAACTAGGTAGGTTTTTCCATTTTAATAAGTAAGTCATCTTTATACACAAAAAATAGCATTTTTTCGATTTCCCTGGGTTTCCACTGTCAGATCCAGGCTTGGTGGCAATGGGATCACCATAGAAAAACACTCTGTCAAATAGGTAGGTACAAGAATTTCTGAAATCGGTTGAAAAATAACGGAAAACCGACTAAATAGTTAAAAAAAGAGGAGTCGAACATATAACCATGTTTTAAAGTCGGTTAAAAAGTGTAGGCACGTAATAGGAATAATTTAGCGATGAAAGTTTTTGTGATGCCACAAAAAGTCCAATTGTCAATTCGACGATAGTTAAGCTTAAGTAGGTACCTACCTAGTTGACAACAGACACTTTTTACCTACATACTAATTTTGAGATAAAAGTAGGTAGGTAGGCAACGAAAGCAAAAAACAACGAGAACACAATTTTATGTTTAAGTAATTCAATAAGCTCAACATCATTTGAGATACAGCTTTTATGGCTTCGTAGAAATGATAATGAATTACATCTGAATAACAACTATTGAGAACATGCTTATTGTAAACAAGATTGGATAACATTAGGGAAAATAATATTACCTAACTTATACCTATAGCATTTTGCAGAATCTCGTAAACTTTCTTTACACTTTTTACACTTTATACTTTTATTTTTAAATTGATTGACCTTATCTAAACCTAAGCGAAATGATTAATTATGTGTTATAACAGCTGTATATACCTAGACATCTTTAAAATACATTCGGATTTAAAAAACCTGACGAATATAGCCGATACGCATACCTAGGTAATTTAAATAGTAGGTACTTACTACTGTACTCGTTTTTGTGTCACTAGATGACTTAGTTATTGCAATCGAAGTCAGTTTTTTGCAATATTACAGCATTAAACAAATTATTTCTTTCAGCCAAAGGGTTTCGCCGCTTCACAACCACGGCAGGCAGTTTGTTAAAATTAATACATTAAAAACATCATCGTTTGTAAAGTAATGTACCCATCTTCAAGTCCGTCCCTGATAAAGCACGCAAAGGCACAATTAATAGAGAGCCCTTTTTAGTCCTTAATAGTAACAGAGAAATTGGCCTACTGAAAAATAATATACCTAGCTATTGTGAGAAAATGTATAAGTGTCTATTTATCCTTCAAAAAATTACGATTTGTTAATATCGGCACATTTAACAAAGACTTGCTTAGTTTAGTAGATGTAACGTACCTAAACCATAACGGTACTTCTCAGTAATCTTCATTCAAATGCTATTGTTCCCAAATTGCTAAAATAAAATTAGAAAGTGTACTGGGCAGCTAATTTAATATGGTAAGAAGGTATTTTATGAATTTCTCAAACATTCAAAATAGAAATGGCGAAGGTATTCATGGGAAACAGATAGTTGAAGAACTAGAAGAATAATAAGACAAAATTCTTCAGCTAAGTAAATTATCTACTTCATATCAGCTAATAGGTACTTTCAATAATCATAGTTAAGTACTCGTAATATAAAAAAACTTACTTAAACGTTAATTAGGTACAAAGTCTAAAAACAAGTAAAACAAATTGTTTATCAAAATTAAAAGTTTTAATTTAGAATAACAACATTATTAATTTATGGTTTCGTGAATTCTTCATTTGTTAAGATTTAAACTCTTAAATAATAATAATACCTTTTAAAGTAAAAGGTTACAAACAGTTCAATGAATTAACAACACTAAACTAAATTTGATTTATACACAGAATAATAATTGCATTAATGAAGTAAAGTCCAGTAATATACCAATGGAATACAAAGATGTCAAATAGAACAAATTCAAAATGTTTAGTGTTGTCCACAGTAAAATATCGATGGTTGAAGATATCCTTTGTAAAAATGAAGAAATTTCTTGAAACATAATATTAGTGAAACTAAATAATCATCATGCAAACATCTCCAATTGGGTCGACAACGATAAGGGCGTTTCAATCTTCACAACTAAACAAGCCACTCAAATATTACTTTTAAGTCTCGGTAACTCTACAGTAAACAACGATTTGACATTCGAAACAGCACAAAACTGCACTTGAACTAAAACAATAACGCATACGCCATATTCAACGTCAAGAGAACAACGCAAAACCACTTCAAAAAACCGATGTCTAAGTACATTCCCTTCGAAATCCCTCTATTGTAGCTAAGGACCATAGAACGCTAGCAACCCCTCGACAGTGTTGGTATACCTATCCCTTTCCCTCACATCGTACATCCGACCCTCCTCATAGAAACGTGGGATAATTAAATATTTATGTCATCACAAATGGCAGTTACGCAAATCAAAATTAATTATCTTATTTTTGTATCGAAGACCCCATCATAGAAGTGAACGAATATCTTCACAAATGAAGAGCAGTGTTAAATTTCAGTGCTATTATACAAATAAACAATTTCTTTATTTTTTTACCTGTTAAAATTGTATGAATCAAAACGTTTCGGTCATTTCATCGAGTAAATAAACACAATTCCAAGCTTGAAAATTAGACGACACTAGTTTATCAAAGATAGGTTCAACGATTAATTACACAAAGAACTGTACACAAAACCACAGATTCACAGACACTAAATCAAGGCTTTTCATTCAAAATATAAATCAAATACACTTTATAAATACAAAGCTCGATCTCAAAAAGCTTAAGTTAAGACAAGCGACAAACGTCACCTCCGAGGGACCGATGTAGACTGCACTAGCAGTGACGGAGCGGGGTAGGGGGGAGCACAGCAGGGGGCGCGCACATCGAATCCGAATACTGGCGTCAAAGCAGCCTCATGATATCATGATAACGAATGTGTACAAAGTCAACCATATCAAACTGTACTAAGAAGAGATGGCCCCAGAATTAGAAAGTATCATACTGCAGTTAAAATTATTCCACTAGAAAATTAATTTATGATATTAACAACGTTGAATTTGGATTTCAGCAGCCCATAGGCGGTGCATGTGATGGATGTTCTCAAATCTTTTGTAGTATTTAACTGTAAAAAAAACTTCTATCAAGGAGAAGTTACAGAAGTAAGCAACTGATAAATAGTAAGTAAGCCATAAATTGGCTTACATTAAATGTATTCAAAATTAAACTGAAAGCAAACAAGCTATAGTATTTTTTAAATGTTAACTTGTCAAGCTCAAAGTCAGCTTCCGAATAACTATTTGTAACAAAACTGCTTACATTTTGTTAGAAACAGCTGAGCCTTTGTCGATATTTTTTGTGGTGTAGCGGCAGCCTCCTTGTGATGGAGACCTTGTTGTGGTGGTGGCCTGTAGGCGACTGCCTATGTTGCCTATGCTTAAATCCGGCACTGGATACTAACTTAACTTTCATGAAAGACTTATATTAGTGTTAAGTGACTTAAACATAAGTAAAATGTTGTAAATGTCTTTAAATTCATAATCTTGTTATTTATAACATATAAATTTCAGTCTATAAATAGCCCAAACCCAGTGCAACGAAACCCAGTATAATTTTAAAGTAAAAAGAGAGAACAGTCAAGAAACTGCATTGTAAAACTACACATCAATTTGACATAAAAGTAAAAGTCTGTTCCTTTTATTAATTCATTAAATTTATAGCATTTTTTAACAAATATTTAGAGATAAAAAATTCATCGCACAAATGTAGAAAAGTGCATACTTGTTTGGAAGAATGTTCAATAGCAATGCTAGCCATAAACATCAACTCATTGGTATGTAACATATTTTTTGAAATACTACATTTCTGCTTTCAAACTAATTAGTCCTATTCCCTTTACAATTTAGTCTTCAGATTTAAAAATAACTAGTGGTCGCCCATTGATCAAAATTCAACAGTAATAAATTTTAATACCTTGTTGATAAGAACGCCATCTTCATTTCTAAAGACCAACTACTTTGTTTCCAAACATTTTAGTGCGCCATCTGTGATCTTTTATCGTTATCGTCAATATATTTGTTTCTGTGTGTCAAATGCATGGTAATGTGAGAAATGTTTTATTTATTGATTTAATGTACTTTATAAACATTATTATTAAAAAATATTAGCGTTAATTATAATATATTATAAGTGTGCCAAATTTTATGCTCCTGCGTTGGCGTAATTTTCGTAAAAAGGGGTCCAAAAGGGCTTCGTTCCCGTACTCCTTCGAAACGGCTTGACCGATTCTCATGACATTTTGTGAGCTTATTGAGTAGGTCTGAGAATCGGACAACATCTATTTTTCATACCCTTAAGTTACTAAAATCACATTAAAAATATAGCAGAACAGCGTCTGCCGGGTCAGCTAGTTAATATATAGATTTATCTTTGACAAACTTATCCTGTTAAATCTATGACAAACTTATTCTTGGTCGATAATCCGTACTTTTGTTCTATATCTATAATATGGACATAGTCCGGTGAATTTACAAAGATAGCGAGGTTAGCAACATATTAGGCATTTCGAAAAAAACTATAATATGCAATCTATTAACAATACACTTTAAAACTCAGTTATAAATTGCTGATTCATAAAGTAAACTTCAATTACAGAACAATCGAACATCGAACACAATAAGTGACAAATATAATTACATAAGTGACAAATAAATACGTCGTAAAATATCTAATAAGTTGAAAATGTGTTTATTGTCGGTTATTTTGTTGCTGTTATTAAATCCCTTTGTTTGTAAGTAAGTAGGCATCTTAATTACATTATTGAGAAAACCTTCATACGTATTTTTAATTCAAATCAATTATTAATATCAAACCGATCTCAGCTAATACTCAGACACATGCTCTAACAAAATCTTTTGTTTTTTTAAAGGATTTTGTTCAGAGACCTGACCACAACTATCTACACTTTTCTCCCGTGTGATAAAGGTAAAAATGTTACCGTGAAAAAATATTTGGTTTTTTTGTTTAAAATTAGAATTGTTAAAATAGAAGCTGACATTTTTTTTGTATCTAACTGTGACGTTATCACTTTGGTACCGCAAACATTTAGCATTCAGCAAAATATGTTACAAATCTTCAGCCCTATCGCAATGTCGATAATTAGGTGAATATTTTTTTGTTTTTTCATTCAATATAAAAAAAATGCTAATGGACGAATGAATGGTTACAGACCTCTATTTTGGACATTTAATTTTGTTAACATGAGAATTCTGCAAACCCAGTTCCTACAACTTGAGGATAGACCAAAAATTCCATTTTGTAACCGGAAGTATAAAATATAAATTAAAAGTTAGCCAATTACACAAAAAAGCATTATTTTACAGAAAATACTCCAAATTCAAACTTGTTGTTTCACATGAAATTTGTGTTACCAGATATTAAAATTGTCATGTGCAAAGCATAATAAGGAAGTCCTTGAAATGTCTCGTAAAAGCAAAGGTAATTCCATCCAAAGCAATTCTAAAGTATATAATATTTTGGATGTAAAATCTCATTTTCTTTAAGCTCCATCCGTGACTCCTGCCAAAATAAATATAAAATAGAGATTGCTGCGTCACGCCTTACGTAATTAACTAGCATATGGTTCACATTTCACATATCTATGGTGTCAGATGGGTAAATTAGGGTTGTCAACTACTGGCGTCAGCGAGAACTAGAATATTTCTAGTCAGCTCTCATTTTTATTTAACCACTTACACCACCACAAAAAATATTATACGTGTTTACAGACGTGGATGACGTATCAGCATGTTATTGGTTGCTTTAATTATTTCAATGTAGTGAGACGGTTAATTTTTATAAATAAAAATAAATCTTTAGATTAGTTTATAACTTTGAACGCCTTGTTGGTCCGGGGGCTAGCGTATACGCCTAATTCAAAAGACCAACCTCGAGGCTCGGGTTCAATTCATGACGAGGGCAGGAATTTGCGTAATGAACATTTAGATTTCTGCTTTTACGGACCTGGGTGCTACCCAGGCCCGTAAATGCCAAAAAAATATTAAAAAAATATTTTGCAAAAAAAAATCTAGAATATATTTAAGTATTTTTGTGTATTACAATCGTTTAGTAATATTCATAGAACTCGCATGTAATTGGCTTACTTTTAACTTAGATCCAACTTGTATAACTTGTCCAGAAATATTTGTTTACACATTAACATTAAATAAAGAGTGAAGACTAAGGTTTTTTTTTAAATATTGGTATCCCGTAAAACATTTAAAAAATATATAAATCCCAAGACGAGATTCAGTCACCTAGTCAGAAATTATTTAGATAACTTTACATAGTATTTTTTAATTAAATTTATAAAATACATTTCTTATCATTATATTTTAGTCAACCGGTTTCATTA
>NJDC01000996.1:110077-121473 GCA_002245475.1 Calephelis virginiensis
GAAATATACGACACGGTAATTTCTTCATGATTATTTCATTTGTGCACTTTCACTGAACAAAATTGTACAAAATGCCACCTAAATTGCATATTTTTACTCAATATAAACACGAAATTCAAAAATTATGAAAAAACTTCGACGATCTTTTCTCTCGATGGCGCCAAAACTCCGTTGCTAAAATATTCCTCAAGTCACCGCTTCCCCCGATCATAGAAGACCTCACCACGTGTTATCGGATCCCCCGGACCCAACAACCGCGGCAAACGCTACTCTCCCAATTCCAAACCGGAACACGACAATCTCACATCACTTTAACATAACACTACACCGTCGCCGCCGGTCTCGGCGACGAAGACCTCTCTTGCGCCCGGCGCCTAACGCCGAGCGACGAGCCACAAATACTCCTCCACCAAGTCCACCCAGTAACCAGAACGCAGCACCAAGTCGAGGTACGGTCTCCCGTACAGCCCTTGTTGCTGGCGTTGTAGGGAACAGTCCAATCCATCTAAATAATGATGTCTCGGGCTGAGCACTCTGCTCGGCCCACAAAGTTCGGTGAAGTTGTAAAAAATCGTAAGATTAGCAACAAATTAGTCATTCAAAAAAAAAACCTCAAGTCACATTTTATACAAATATTGCCACAGATAATAAGAATACCAAAGGTAATTTGAAGTACTTTTTTTGATGATGATAATGACTTCCCCATCATTACCATAAACACTTAAAGCCGTATTATTTCAATAATAATAATAAACTCTTTATTGTACAACTAAATCATGAAATTGTAACACATTAAATTGATGAAAACATATTTTATACAAAAGGCGGTTTTATCGCTAAGAAGCGATCTCTTCCAAACAACCAACGTTTAAAAGATATGTACATCAAAATAAGGAGAAGGAACAATATCTGTTTAAGAATCATAAATATTTAAAATAATTAATTAATAAATCGATCATTTGCTAAATGTCCACTTATAGAATCAACTTTAAGGCATACTTAGCTTACTGTAACTGATTTGCACTTTTACTGCTCTACAATAATAGTATCGTCGTTATTTTCACCATATTATTCAGTTTTTAAAAACGTTCACAAATTATGAAGTATTTGGTAAAGGAAAGAACATTCATCTTCACTTCAAATTTATAGACTCGTTCCACCCACAGACAGGGGATTGTGCCGATAGGCTGATTAACATAATAATATGATTTATTCCAAAACCAAATCTAGGAAGCTTGCTTTCACAAAATTTTGCTACTTTAAAAAGATACTAGCATATTTCCTTGTTAAAAGAAAATGTTAAGGATTTCCCCTAATTTAAACTTGTTTCTACACTGTTTCGGACCATAGAACTCCATACCAAACATAATATCATTTCAGGCTTTGAAGAGTATCTGCTTTTACCCTTCCCGTCCTTTGAAAAAGAATAACCGTGATGAACAGCCACAAAACTTTTACCAATTTATGTTTTCCTGGTACAGTAATATCCTAAAAACATACATATATACATACATAACATAAACCTGTCTGGCTTCCTGCACGTTCATTACCCTTTTCATACAAACACGCCGGTTTCGGAGACTCTTGACACCACCCTCGGATAATATCCTTAATGTCAACCTTGGTCTCCCCGGGTACCTACATCCATCCACATTCGCATTGTAAATCTGCTTTGTCAATCTGTCATCTGTCATTCTTTCCACATGACCGAACCAGCGGAGCATGCCCTCTCGCATTTTAACACCAACAACTTTCTTTCAATCCCACTCTTTCTCGGATCTCACCGTAACGAATGCGGTCAGCGAGCGTTACACCACAGATTTTCCGTAGCGCTCTCATTCCGATCACATTTATCCTACTTTCATGTTTTTTCTGACATACCCAACTCTCGCTTCCATACAATAACGTCGGGATAAGCACAGAATTATTATACAAAGCTAGTGTAGTCCTAAAAACATTTTTTTCCCATCAACTGTAGGTACAAATGGTTCTGTGATGAGTATTTATATTCTCATAGTTAGTTCTAGATGTATAAAAAAATGCTAAATTTTGTAAGGATTAATAGACGGAAATATGCTGTCTAACAAATTGTCAAACAAAACGCAATCAAATAAAACTTCCTAGTTATCTAGTTCATACATCGAAATAACACATAAGAATAATCGCCTCTGTGGTCTAGTGGTTAGGCATTGGAATCGACTTCCAAAGGTCCCGAATTGATCCCCGAGTCGGCCAACAAAAATATTGAAAATGCATATTTTCAATTTTCTAAAAATAATAGCGCTGCCCGGGATTGAATTTGTGCCCGGTTGGTGATAGGCTTGTCACCCATCACATTGTGGGACTTAGTGTCTTCTAGCTAGTCGTGGGTGCCCTGGTTGTGCCTTTGCTTACTTTTTCGGGGATATGGGCGTAAAAATACTTTTTTTAAATGTAATAATACATAAATTACTAGGTGGTCGAGTGTCGCAGCGACTCACCCGGATTGGTACCACCGCCATACTTATTCCTGCCGCCATAACGTGATGACGTGTTCCAGTTTGAAGGATAAGGTAGCGGGTTAACTTACTTTTGCTCGAGGCCTAACACCCGGCCTCAGGTTGGCAACGCACCATTACCACCTTTGGTATCTCTAGGCGTCGTGAATTTCTTACCATCAGGAAATCCGTCTGCTTGTTTGCCTTCCAATATCATAAAAAAACTAAAAATTAATTCACACAGGGTTAAGGGCTACGTCACAAGGCTAAGGGTGAAAGCTAGTTATATGAAAATGAAAAACTCTACCATCGGAATGGATAGATTTTAACCTGTATCCGCGGCGGTCGCGGAACTGCGGTTTCATTTCAAAGACCGGTAACTTGTGCGGTCAAATAGCCGTCGCGTTTGAAATCATCGCTCGCAATGTTGTACGTCTCTACGTGCGGGCGACCGCTGCCGCGGGAACCGCAAACAGCCGCGGGCTCTGCGGGTGGGTGTAAAACGTGTCGTGAAATGTGACCTTACTTTTTTTTTACATATAATTTTAAAGAGTATCTTCACGCCCATATCCCCGAAGAGGAAGACAGAGGCACAACCAGGGCACCCACGACTAGCCGAAGACACTAAGCCTATCGCCAAACTGGTACATATCCAATCCCGAGCAACATTTTTTTTAGAAAATTGGAAAACCCAAATTTTCTTTTTTTGCCTGCCCGGGATTCGAACCCGGGACCTCATGCAGTCAAGTCCAACACCTGAACCGCTAGACCACAGAGGTGATAGAGGCCATATAAATCTACATTCTACAGAACCTGCACACACGGGCAAAAACCGCTCTGTGAGGTTTTAGGCTAAAGTATATATTAATATTAAATTAAGGACTCGACTCAATATACCTCAAAGGATTTGAGTTTTTGTCGTTGGCTTTAAAACTATTAATGATTATCCAATTTACGATAAATCGTTTTTATGACCCATTAGGTCAATTATTATTATATATATCATGTAAATATCTTTAGGTCCGCTTTCACGTTTCTTAATTAATTATTTAACTTTGAGTTAGCTGCTAACATTGGGTTACATCGCTTTCTACTTGACAGTTTAACCCAAAATCAAATTTAACCCCAAAACGTGCAAGCCGGTCTAAAATTTCTATAGACATTTACTTTTACCGAAAAAAAATCACTGAAAGAACAAGTAATCACGTCAACCATTGCCGGACGCTTATCATTGTGAAAATCTAAGATATTACATATTGAATCCTGTAAAAGGAAACAACGTTTAAAAACTCAATAAATAGCAAATCCTTCCTTCCAACGGGAGTGCTCGAGGCATGCGCTACAAAAATATAAATTCATATAAAGTGACTAAGGTCTGGCTGTTCATCGATCGCAGGCTACTAAATTCACGTAATTAGCAACTAGATTAACTAATTCGCTGTCTACAAACACGGTAAAACAGTTCGACATCTTCGACACACCGATTAGCAATAAATCGCAAGGTTTGCTTACCGACTTTCGTCTATAAATACAACTAGCCATTTCGAAAGGCGGCACGTTTGAAGTTCGGGTGCGGCCCTCGTATATTTTTATTGCTTCACTTTGTACCAGGGACCCATGACATTCGCAGCGTGTGCCATTTGTTCTCCTTTAATTTTATTAGTTTCCTTAAGATTCACCGCCATTGTGTATGTTTATTTTGTCATGTGTGACTTCAAATTGTTTAAATTGTAAATAAGCTTGTCCGACATTAGTGTGATTTATTACGGCGAGTCACTAACTAACATCTTTATGGCCCTGAGTAAATATTGCCGAATGATTTACGTGTAATTTTCTAATTTTTGAAATCTATTTTTGTCACCCTTAAAGCCCATTCGCACGTTCTTGGGTTAAATATATAACTCAAAGTTAGCTTCTTTTTTTAAAAAAAAAAGTTAGCTTCTAACAAAGGACTAATTCAAAATACATATGTTTGACAGTTTACGGGTTAGACTGAAGGCCCACTTGCACGTTCTTGGGTTAAATATATAACTCGAAGTTACTTCTAACAAAGGACTAATTTGAAATATATTTTACAGTTTACGGGTTAAACTTAAGGCCCACTTGCACGTTCTTGGTTTAAATACTCAAAGTTAGCTTCTAACATAGGACTAATTCAATTCATATTTGACAGTTTAACCCGTTATTAATCTTAACCCAGAAACGTGCAAGTGGGCCCTAAGAATATTTGATTAGGTGTTTGTATTGAAAAACTTGGTTGTTTGATTATTTATCTTATTTCGGTAGGTGGACTTAAAGACATGTTTGCGAATAAGGGTTACGTAGTAAGATTTTGTGCGAAACCGTAATTGCATTACCTTTACAAATATGGAACGTTAATTCGCTACCCTAAACACCCACCCAGAATTCAAGCTGACAGTTTAGGTAAATTATACATGTCTTATAATTTAGTCAATTTATACATTACACTAGCTGACCAGGCGAACTTCGTATCGCTTGACTTTTTTTTATGATATTGGAAGGCAAACAAGCAGACGGATTTCCTGATGGTAATAAATTCACGCCGCCTACAGACACTAAATGTAGTAATGGTGCGTTGACAACCTGAGGCCGGGATGTTAGGCCTCGAGCAAAAGTAAGTTTATCGGCTACCTTACCCTCTAAACTGGAACACGTCATGACGTTAAGACGGCAGGAGTAGGTAAGGCGGTGCTACCAATCCGGGTGAGTCGCTAGAATACTCTACCACCCAGTCAGATGTCACGGTGTTAGTGACGGTAAGCCTATGCTCGCCTTTTATGAGCTGCCTGACAGGAAGGCAGATGGCCTATTCTGCAAAGGAGCTAGGACCTGTTCCTACGTACTTTTATTGACTACCATCCATAATACAAGCATATTCATGTTGAGTTATCTCTCTAGGGATCTTTGGATTTATTACCTAACTTACTAGGAGCCCGTCACACCTTCGCAGGGGTAGACAAACATTTACGTTATTACTAACTTCTCCGGCGCACTTCGATCCACACGTTTAATTTGTACAGGTCAATTTAAAATGTTGTTTTGACTAGTTTCTTGACAGTTGGACAGGATAAAAGGTATCCTATGTCCGTCTCCTAGTTCTAAGCTACTTCTCTATAAATTGTCAGCGAAATCGGTTCAATCGTTCTTGATTTATGAATAGTGTAACTAACACGACTTCCTTTTATATAAATAGATAGAAATATGAGCTTTCTCTCGAATTGCTCTATTCCTTAAATAAAGCGCATTATAATCGATTGTGTAGTTTGAAAGATCGAAGCATACATATGCATAGGACCAGACAGAAGAAAGAAAGAAGAAGAAAGAAAATTATTTATTTGCGTAATATGTGTGTAAATGAGATGTTACAAAAATATTTAAGTATATCAACATATTCTACCATGTTTTGGTGTGCAAATATTTTAATATTAATAAAAAAAAATATTTAATCACATACACTTTAACTTTTAAGCCAATCATTTATATTTGTAACTAGTTTAATTATTTGAAGAATGAAATTATTTATTTGCCGAAAATGTGTGTTAAAAGCTGTAACAAAATATATTTTTGAATACCAACATATTCTACCTCATTATAGTGTGCAAATACAAAATCATTATTAAGATTTATAACATTTTATGTTTTAAATATTTGTATAAAATTTTAAAATATAATTAGGTTTAACCTAACCTAACCCTAACTACCATAAGCTACCACCGTTTCAGCGACAGCGAAAAGTAACTTTGTTTTACACTATGTAGTAAAGGCCCGCCACATACAACGGATTAATTCAGGGCGGAAAATCCACAAAGAATAAAAACTACTGACATATTTGGTAATATTTTTTCAGTGCGGAACTTGAGTAGATCTGTTTAAACGAAATTTTGTTTCGGTTTTTCAGAACGGTATTCCGTAAAGGAATTTCGAATGTATATGGCAGACCCAATTGTTTCAATTAAAATAGCTTTAATCACTATCCAGATAAACTAGTATTATGTAGTTATCCCCGGTTATATTTCGCACTGTTAAATTGTCTGCCAACGCATTGTTAAAACGAAATGGGATATTCGTTTTAATTTTAAAAACGTCATGGGCTCATGCCTCCGTATTAAGTACAGCGCCAGAAAACTGTTAAAACAATTTATCAGTGCGCTTGCAATTAGTTGGGTTCCTAAAATTTATTCAAGCGTGGTATTGGTCTGTACGAGGGGTTCCCAAATATTTAAGATAACATAACACCCATCAAGTATTAAAAAAGTATGAGTTCACGCTGGTATCCCCGAATCGCTAGACAGAGAAACAAATTTTTTTTTTCTTTCTATGATATTGGAAGGCAAACAAGCAGACGGATTTCCTGATGGTAAGAAATTTACGTCTTCTAGAGACACCAAAGGTGGTAATGCCAAACTGAGGCCAGGGTATTAAGCCACGCGGAAAAGTAAGTTTACCGGCTACCTTACTCTCCGAACCGAAACGGCGGCAGGAATAGGTAAGGCGGTGGTACAAATCCGGGAGAGCCGCTGCGAAACTCTACCTACTCTATAATAGGACAGGTGGAACCTATCGCCAACCGGATATGATTTCAAAATCCTTTATTTTACGGAACCCATATCAATTTAATTATGTTCTAAACCGATTTAGCATTTTTCTTTTTTCATTTGAAAAAGCGTACTTTCGAGATGTTTCCATTGCAAGCCAGTATCTGATGATGCAATCCTAGCAAAATCGAGGCAAATACTTGATTTTTGTTTACGTAAATGATTTATTGAAATCGAAATCGGGTTTTACAAAAATACTGCACTTATATAATGCTAGCAGTCCGCCCTGGCTTTGCACGGTTATGAAATATACATATAAACCTTCCTCTTCAATCACTTTATCTATTTAAAAAAACCGCATAATAATCCGTTCCGTAGTTTTAAAGGTTTTAGCATGCAAAGGGACAGAGGAAGCGACTTTGTTTTATATTACATATGTACATAATATAGGTACATAATATATATTTATTTCGATGTTTTTAAATAATATTTTTTTCTAGCGACTAAAAGTTGATGGCCGCCTTTCGTGGAGCGCATTATAATAATTATCCTGATGATGCTTCAGTTACGAAGCGGAACTTGTATATGTGAGGTATATAGGTTTAAGCCTAGTGTTTATACTGTCGGTGCTATTGAAGTCTGAAACAGTACTAGTAAGGTCCGTGTTGGAGAGATGCATCTAACATCGATACCAATATATCAGCGACATCGCGAGTTTTTATAGTATAGTATAGTATTAGAGATATTAATTGTACCGATACACTGACGTTAATCCTATTAATGTTATAAATGTGAACGTGTGCCTATTTGTTGGTTTGTTACTCCTTCACGCACATAGAGGGTAACTTGGATTAACACAGGATAGTTTTTATCCCAAAAAAGTGTTCCTGTAGGACCACTAAACCACGCGGGCAACTTTTGATTTCTAATGTATTATTAATTATACACATATCTTCACTTCAAACCTTACCGGGGTATGCATACATTACCTAGAGCCAAATGTCACGAATCCTATTAGTCTACTTAGCTTCCTTCATTATTAATAACCCTTTTCATAAAAATACACCGTTTCCAGAGACTTGACACCACACTCAGATTAAACCCGAGCGATTTGAGTACGAAATATCAACCTGAATCTCGCCAGCAACCTACACCCATCACTATTAGCATTATATATATTCGCATTGTTTTTTTTTATGATATTGGAAGGCAAACAAGCAGACGGATTTCCTGATGGAAAGAAATTCACGCCGCCTAGAAACACCAAATGTAGTAATGGTGCGTTGCCAACCTGAGGCCAGGATGTTAGGCCTCGAGCAAAAGGAAGTTTACCGGCTACCTTATCTTCCGAACCGGAACACGTCATGACGTTATGGCGGCAGGAATAGGTAAGGCAGTGGTACTAATCCGGGCGAGTCGCTGCTTAGCTCTACCACCTAGTCATATGTCACGATTTTAGTGACGGTGAGCCTATGCTCGCCTTTAACGAGCTGCCTGGCAAGGAAGGCAGATGGTCTATTCCACAAAGGAGTCCGAAATTATTCATTCACCATTAGTTTGACATTTTAAACTGATATTACGAGTATGAGTAATTTTGTCCGTTTTCAAACCTCGACGGAAAAGAGGAGTGTCATAAGTTGGACGTGTCTGGTGTGTGTGTCTATATATGACACCATAACTTTTGAACGAATGGACCGATTTCGATGCGGTTCGATTGTTTGGAAGAGGACATGATCGAGATGGTTTATTTACATTATATGTAGATTTTGTCGGGAATTATTAAAACAAAATTTAAGAGTTATTAAAACCACAGTTTACTACACCTTTCTTTTAAACCTTCATCCATTACAGTCCCTCACGTCATAAGGCGATACTTTTATACTAAATATCATATGTATCGATGTATCCCTAGCGAGCTATGTGTAAAACTGGTGTATTTGTGGTGTTCGACTTTTGGTTAGTCCAATCCATTAACTACGCATCATCTTTCCTGTTCAGACGCGCTATAATGTACGTATACAATATTAACGAGTTGTTGCAAATTTATCATTTTATTGTCAAATGACAAACAAAAAAGGGAATGTTCTCATTTTTTAAATTTATGTTCCTGTCTGCAATATTAATGTTCACGCTAAAATAAAACAGCTGTTTTAAACTAAGAACTATGAGGCTATTGTATTCAATCTATTTTTATTGCTACTTCACGAATAAATAAACCACTACTGATTGGTTATCACTTCTTAATTAAAAGCTTCTAACGAAGAACGAACGGCGAACGAAGAAAACGAAGCAGAACACTGGTTACAACCCGTTACGCATTTGATATTATATTAAGTAAACACAACAAATTGTTATGACACGTTCATACTCAACGAAACAGCCGAATATTTTGGTCAAAAGAAAAACCTATACGTAGCGTGCCGAAAACACCAGAACAAGCCAATAATGTTATTGTATTAGTGTACAAGCGTCTTGGTCGGTTCAAACCAGTTTAAACAATTTACTAATGCGAAGGCAATTAAATTTTGTAATGTTGTTCAGGGGTGATATTGATTTACGGCCAATGTTAATAATGTATCTCAATCTAATGGATTTCAAGCAATCTAGATAGCTGCGTATCCGGCGGCCTATCCCATACATAATTGCCATATTTATTCTGTCCACAGATATGTTATTGGCAAGCAATAACATAAAAATGGATCAAAATATCAATCTTGGACAGCAAGATTTGGATTAGGATTAATTATTAATATTGGCCGTTAATAATTTGATTTTTATACAAATATTATGAAGAGGAAATGAATAGGCTCCGAAACTACTGGACCGATTTCAAAAATTCTTTCACCTTTAGAATGCTACATTATCCCTGAGTGACATAGGCTTTGTTTCATCAAAATCGGTGCAGTAGAAGCCACGTTATGCAGGCGAAGCTGCGTGAAACTGCTAGTATATGATAAACCATCACTTTCTATACTATAGATCTTGATGAAACAGATAAATTAGCGTAAAACATTATCTCGTACAATTCCTTATGGCATCAGTTTAGTAAAGACGGTTCCAAACGTATACGAAATAGAGACCTTCAAGAAATGAGCGTACTCGTTCTTGAGAGATCTCTGATACTTCTGGTGTCGTAAAAGGCCGTGAGTGGCGATAGCCACTTCCCATCAAATGATCTAGTTGTCCGTTTGCCTCATTTTCTATAAAACAAAATATGCAAGCAAGAAAGTAATATTTTGATAAGATAAACTAAACCTGAAATATACCTTAATTGAGTACGAGCAAGGTGTATGGAAGGGACAGAGTAAACGATCGCAGCGCACATTGCGGCAAACATGTGTAACAAAAGGGGTTAGTGAAATTTGATAATCGAACGTTGTTTTGAAAATGGTTTATTATTCTGGTTTGTTTTTATATTTATGTTAAAACTTTAAAACTTAAAAGCTTGCCACCTATCACATTGAGGGACGTAGTGTTTTCGGTTAGCTGTGGGTGCCCCGTTTGTGCCTCTGTCTAACATTTGGGGATATGGGCGTGAAGATATTTAAAATGAAGTATGGCGAAATGTACAGTTTCAATTGACTGACTTCTAATATTTTTTAATGAGAATTAAAACTGAATTAGCATTTTCTGAATTTATATAATTCAGAAATTGATTTCATGTTTCACACTCTCAAAATCAGTTCCTAACATCACTTTCTCTTTAATTTTTTTTACAAATTTGTATAAAAACACTATTTCTGTAATATTAAATTTTACAAAAAATAATATGATGCAGTTACTACTGTTTGACATACTCCCCTTAAGTTGCTTTTACAAGGTGGCGCTATTGTCGTGCACGTTCCTAATACTGTAAAGTCAAATAGTGGCCAAGATAACGATAGAGATATATTATAACATTCGTATTTTGAATAATTAAATAAGGTGAATAATGGATTTGTGTTCCTTTTAGTTTTGCCTGAACCAGGCTTTAATAAACTAGGATAAAGCAATTTGAGCGCTTGAGAAGGATTCGCTATTCACTCGTAAGAGGGGTTTGGTTGTGTGTGTGAGTGTGAAAGTGTGTGAATGTAAGAGTGTGAGTGAAGAGTGTGTGAGTGTGTGTGTGTGTGTGTGTGTGTGTGTGTGTGTGTGTGTGTGTGTGTGTGTGTGTTTTGAATCAATTACGATGCTTATTTTGGATATTATTAAAAACTTTTATTTAACTGGAATGTGGCAAATGTGTGGTACCAGGCAGTTTAAGTTTTAGCCCTGATGATGCTGTTGAATGAATGAAGCGATGAAACGAAACCGGTAGGCTTTTTACTAAATAATAAATTATAAGTGATACATAAAACAGTACAGATGTTTTTTTTCATTTCAA
>NJDC01000996.1:122011-139757 GCA_002245475.1 Calephelis virginiensis
GTGTGAGAGAGAGAGAGAGAGTGAGTGTGTGTGTGTGTGTGTGTTAGTGTGTATGTGTGTGTTTTGAATCAATTACGATGCTTATTTTGGATATTATTAAAAACTTTTATTTAACTGGAATGTGGCAAATGTGTGATACCAGGCAGATTAAGTTTTAGCCCTGATGATGCTGTTGAATGAATGAAGCGATGAAACGAAACCGGTAGGCTATTTACTAAATAATAAATTATAAGTGATACATAAAACAGTACAGATGTTTTTTTCATTTCAAGCGCCAACGATGGAAAATATCAAATATATCACTTATTCATTTTTTTCGTAATTTTCATGAAATAAATAGGCTTTTCTATTTTTGCTTATTTTATTTGTTTAGCTAAACAAATACAATTTTAAGGGTAAATAATCTCAAAAGTGGAAACACTGATAAAAACATTCCTAGAGCTACACAGTGACACGATTTCCCACAAACACCTTTTAACCGCATAACTAGTAACTACTTCCCTTTAAAATGGCTAAGATGCGGATATTAAAATCTCTGTAAGCCATATTTAAATGTAGGGCGCGGTACGACTTATGTGGCTGGGAAAAGAATTGGGTCGCAGTAAGAGCTTGCGGTTTTTAGGAGATATGCAAATATGAATAAAAATTAATGAAACATTTGAGAGCTGTGTGTATAATTATAAATACATAAATGTGGATTCAAACAAAGCGATAGCTCTTGTTTTGGGTATATCTTTTACTTCCGACGGAGAAAAGGGGTGGTTATATGTTTGACGTATCTCTGTATATACACCTAGTATATATGGTTCCAAGATTAATTAATAATAAAACATACAGACATCCGTGATAAAATAACAGATTTTAACTTCAAACGGATTCTCATAAAATTATATATACCATGATCACTCACGATAACTCACATACCCTCATATACTCATTTATACTTATATATTATGATATACATAACTTAAGCATTATATAAGTTTCATTTTTATTTAAATTGTGTTTTAATATATAGATTTTAATAATTTATTAGTCTATAGTAAAATTAAGATAATTATATAAATCAAATTCTCTGTTATAATATTAAAAATAACATGACTTCGTTTACATTTCTTCTATTTTGTAATAATAATAAATTTCGAATAGAAGTGGAGCAACTTTTGTATGAGTGCCCACATACTTTTGTGCATATAAAACGTTTAATTTTAGAACTTGCCTGTAGTTTTGCACTAACTATATTATTAACTTTTTTCTGTGTTTTATCTTTATATGTAAAACTGATTAAACTGTGTTTTGCTACATTTGCACAAACCCTTTTAAGGTTTATGGGTGTTGGAAATAACTTTTATTCTTATGTATCTTAATTAATAAATTAAAAGAAAGTGTGTATCTATTTATCTGTAGCACGGCATGTGGCAAAGCTGACGTGATCAAGGTGGTTCTCAGATACATTACGAATAGGTTTTATTGGAGGTATTTTTTAACTTCATAATTATAATAATTCGATTAAGAATCTTCGCCTTTTTGTTCTATTTCTGTGTAAACTGTTGAATTTTCATTACAAATTGTCGAAAATTCCTACCAAAAGTCCATAACTAAATTTACGTAAGTTTGTATGGAAATTTCTGCATCGCCTTATGTATCTATTGTTGTTTTGTTTAATATATGTCTGAATGTGTTAGTTCTTGTTTTTATTTATTTCTGTCTATAGTATCAAGGACTGATAATCATAGCACAAGCACATACTTTGCTTACTTTATTTATCTGATTGTACATATTAAGCAGTTTATAACTATCAACTATGTTAAGCCGTGCCTTTTAGAAATTTAATTTACATCTATTATGCACGAACGACAAATTGAGAACTATTTACCAATTTCACTGGACGTCTCGTTTTCTTTTATTTAAAGTAATAACTGTACGTACAAACAAAATAATTAAAAACTTCAAAAAATGTAGAGACTTTGTGAATTGCAAAAAAATCAAAATCCGTAGCTCAGACAATCTAAAATTTAAGCAAGCAACGGTTTATTACTATGCAAGTAATATAATCGCAAAATATTCTCCGAAAAAACCTCTATGTAACTATTTAGGTAACAGTCGAGTTTTTTTAGCAAGATCTTTCAGTGAGTGGCCGCGATTCCGATCCAGTGATAGTTTATAAAAATGTCGACGCGCACAAGTACTGTTTGTAATGTTAAAGTGGATGAAGTTTAACCTAACCTAAGGTAACTAAGAACCGTCATCAGACGATGACGTCAAACATTTTTTACAAACAAAAAACATCAAAGTCCAAATGTCACAGACAAACACACGCACTCGCACAAGCATACACACAGACACACATTAAATTTATAACACCCCTACTTTTCTGCAGCAGGAACAGGTAAAACGACAGATATCGTTTTACCTGTTCCTGCTGACACAATGATTGTCTTATTTCGGTCCGAAGGGCAGAGATAGCGACGCACCTATAACATCTTAAAGTTCCCTCTTAGGTCTTAACTCTTGTGCTTTTTCTGTCTCTTATCACACAATAAAACATAATTAAACTATTCAGTATTCTTAATGACATTATGAATGTTTTGTTTATACCAATAAATAATTAAAATAACTAATCATTAAACTATCACATTCCCACATGCCTAGTACCGGGTAACTAATAAATAACACCGTTTGCTCTTCTGCTCATTAGTAGTATCATATTATCAGGTAAATTCATATATCGTTAATTAATTAATTCAATTTTTGTAATAGCGCGAAACGAAAGTTTTGAATTAAAAGATTTCGAAATTATTAACTATATTTGAAACGAATTAATAATTTGTAACCATAATTGTTATTGCCACTAATAAGTTTAACAGTTGGTGATTTAATAATAAATATTAATATATTTAGATAAGATTTACAAAAGTAGCAGGTGAAGTCGTTGCCCTAATTTTTGTTAAGCTTACTAATTTTTAGAACAAAATTTGTTTAGTACTACATATTAGGTATCTTTAAGCCAGTATACTCGAAAAGATAGGCAGAGGTACGACAAGCCGATGATACTAAATCCCTTAATATGAAAAGAATAAGAAGAATAAGAATATACTTATTTTACATTGCTCTTACAAAGGTTTTTGTGATGTATAGGTAGCAAACCTATCGCCAACCGTCCACGTATCCCTGGCCGTGGTTGTTATTATTAGAAAATTTTTTGCTACCGTTCGGGAACAGACCCGAGTTTTTCTCATGGTATTGGAAGGCAAACAAGCAGACGGATTTTCTGATGGTAAGAAATTCACGCCGCCTAGAGATACCAAAGGTGGTAATGGTACGTTGCCAATCTGAGGCCGGGATGTTAGGCCTCGAGCAAAAGTAAATTACCGGCTACCTTACCCTCCGAACCGGAACACGTCAACGGCAAGCACTGACGGAATAGGTAAGGCGATGGTACCAATCCCACTTATTCGCTGCGAAACTCTACCACCTAGTAGCTGCCTGGCAGGAAGGTCAATTCTGCAAAGAATCCCGGACCCAACTCAGGGGAAAATCGGATCTCATAAAGTCGAGTCCAACTTAGACAACTTAGTAGTTAGACAACTTGACTACAGAAACTATTATGAAACAATTTAATTACCAAAATGAACGCTAAGTAATTTTAAATGAACAAAATGTATGATTCACGAACATGTTATGGAAGTTCGAAGGTGAAGTTAAATGACGTCATATTTCATGGAGGATAAGATCGAAATGGTTCAATAAAAAAAGGCTAGTTGCGAGCCAAACTCCACCAAAAAGGCTCCGTATTATCAATTATAAAAAATGGATTTTTATACAAGAACTAGCCGACGTGGTTAACTTCGTATAGCTTTACAGTTTACATTAACGCTGTTTCCATTCAAACTGTCAGTAGCTATTAATGTAAAGCGATAAGAAGTTCGCTGGTACGGCTAGTTCTTGTATGAAAATATATAATACTAGCTGTTGCCCGCATGGTTTTTTCGGGATAAAAACTATCCTGTGTGTTCATCCAAGTTACCCTCTATTTGTGTGCCAAATTTCATGAAAATCGGTTCAGCAGTTTTTGCATGACGGAGTAACAAACAAACAAACACAGTTTCGCATTTATAATATTGATAGGATATTTAAAGAAACATCAATACCTTCCAACCAAGTTTCAAGTGTGTATATTATTATTACTGTATATACCTAGTACAGTTCCAAACCCAAGGAGAAAAACACTCATTGACCCCTCAGTATTATGTTAGTGACGAATAGAAACAAAAACGTAGTTTTTCATACAAATCTTGCTATTATTATTTAAGCCTCAGCCTTGTTTTATAAAGGCTTATTCCGTTGTAAGTTCTGGATGAATTAGCCGACATTATTCCAGTATTGCAGTTAGTCTAAGGTTCGTAACCTAATGTTGGTTACTCCAAAAGTTATCGAGAATTCTTCAATTAATGAGTATTAATTTTTTTACTTATGTATATCAGATGATATGTGATGATGATGATGATATGAGTGAAGAACGATATTAATAGAAATTTGCAGTTATAAAAATTATGCATGGTAATAATAGTTTTGCTGTAGTTACTGCAAGTAGAACTTCAATCTGTAAAAAATATTTCCTATTTTTAAAGCGATTCTAAAAATGTTGATTAGCCCTGTTTTGCACTCAAAGGTCAATGAACGATTTTTTCTTAGCGTTTGGAACAGACCACAATCCTAACAGTTAAGAAAGAAAGTGGCAGCAACATAGGGTCGGACGACAGACGGACTTGACTAATCTATATGGGTTCCTCTTTTACCACTCTGCTACGGAACCCCAAAACTCATCTGCTAATACACCGTGACGACTCAGCAAAGCATCCGCATTATTACCGATTACACGCCGACCAAAACAATGAATAATCTTCGGTTTTATAAGCAGTCCGTGTACAATGAGAATAAGGAGGGCTTGGGCTTAGATGAGTTTATCTTATTATAGGGAAGCGCAAGCTTACTTGTTCTTTTGACATAATGGGAAGACTAACAAGCAAAATTTTGATAGATTTGGCTCCCCCCGCGTTAGTCAGTCACTAAATTTAATAAGTAATATTCCATTAAGATAAACATAACGTCACGGCGTGTTCCGGTTCAGAGGGAAGCCATTAAACTTACTTTTGCTCGAGGCCTAACATCCCGGCCTCAGGTTGGCAACGCACCATTACCAACTTGTCTCTAGGCGGCGGGAATTTCTTACCATCAGGAAATCCGTCTGCTTGTTTTCCTTTCAATATCATAAAAAAAATACATACATTGCAAGTTAAACAAAAGCTTGTAAAAACGGGGCAGATGGAAGATTGAATCCGTTGATATTCCATGTTCAAATCGCTATTAACCTAGGGAAGTGTCAAGTCTCCTAAAACTCCTAAAACTAGATGTTTGTATTTAAGAATAGTACCTGGATGACCGAAATTGCTCGGTATTTTTTTAGCAAACACTCATTGACTTCGTGTCACTTAAAAACGCCATCTGGTGGAACAACTTTATTGCTTACAAAAAATAGTATTATTTTTCGGCAATAGATGCCAGGAAGTCATATTTTTAAGTTTAAACACGAATAAAATTTTCAGTTTAAACACAAATAAAATGACATTTTCTAAAAATGGTTCCTAGCTAGATCGATTTATCGTCCCCGAAACTCCCTACATACTAAATTTCATGAAAATCGATGGAGCCGATTCCGAGATTCCAACTATACATATACACAAGAATTGCTCATTTCAAGGTATAAGATACAATATAATTTGTAAAAGTAAAGTATCTTCACGCCCATATCCCTGAAAAGGTAGGCAGACGCAGAACCAGAACACCAATGTCCACAATGCATATTCCATCACGGGGAATGTTATTTTTATTAGAAAATTGAGAATATACATTTTCTAATTTTTTTGCTGCCCGACCCAGGGATCGACCCAGGGACCTCAAGAAGTCAAGTCCGCATCGGACCGTTAGATCACAGAGGCAAAAATAATATAGTAAGTATGTAAAAAGAAAAACGATTAATGAATGAGGTGGATGCTAGGCAGGTATGTAGGAATCGTGACACTTGACAGTCAACACTATGCAAATCGCATGGAACTTGGGGTAAAGATATATATGTGAAAAACAGTCTAGCTTGTTAATTGTTAATTAGTGTTAATAGTTAATTTTATTGGAAAACCCGGAGTTTGAACCCGAGACCTCAAGAAGACAAGTCCGACGCCGGACCGCTAGACCACAAAGGCGATACCCTCTTAACAACGCGTAAACGTTTAGATACGTAACACAAAAGCAATCGAGTGTTCACAATTTGAAATGAATCAACATTAAATCTAAAATATGTTTCATCAAAATCAATCACGTAGAAGTGAAGATATCTCCCATTACACGAAAATGTAGCTAGAATAATGCCGCACTAGTGAAGTAGCGGGTGTAGGCAACTATTACATCGACAGATTACATTGCAGATAAAAAATTGTATTACGTTTTTTTTTTATTATATTGGAAGGCAAACAAGCAGACGGATTTCCTGATGCTAAGAAAGGTGGTAATGGTGCGTTGCCAACCTGAGGCCGGGATGTTAGGCCTCCAGCAAAAGGAAGTTTACCGGCTACCTTACCCTCCGAACCGGAACACGTCATGGCGTTATAGCGCCAGGAATAGGTAAGGCGGTAGTACCAATCCGGGCGAGTCGCTGGTAAACTCTACCACCTAGTCAGATGTCACGGTGTTAGTGACGGTGAGCCTATGCTCGCCTTTTACGAGCTGCCTGGCAAGGAAGGCAGATGGTCTATTCTACAAAGGAATCCGGACCAACACCGGCAAAACGTTTGTGTTGCCAGCTGCTGTTGGCTGTATTTGTCAGACAAGGAAAGCTGAAAACCAGTGTTAAGGTAAACTTAAGCCTCAACAAATTCTGAGCTTTTCATTGGTGGACTCATGTTACCTCATTTGTCTCTATATCTCACTATCACTTTTTTGTACGTCATTTAAGTTCCTTATGTTTAGAGTTAGATAAGATTTCTAGTTGTTTTTTTATTAGTGATGTTTAACTTAGTTAACTTACCACAAGTTTTAGTCTGTTAATAGATGTTTTCTTTCTTCTTCCTAGATACCAGTGCCAGAGGTCTTGCCATGAGTTACGTACGGCGCTGTACTCGCTACCGTAAACTATTTCTATGAAAACTTTGAACAGCGCCTCTACTGGTGGCTAAAGGAACTAATTTTTCAGAGTAAAAGCGTTATAGATTTCTATACTTAAATTATCTAACGTAAACTATAACAACTCATGGTAAACGCACTGAGCGTTTACCATGAGTTGCTATAGGTTACGTATGTTAATTTACGTAAAGACATCCAAAGAACTTTTGAGACCTTACCTACAATAAATTTACAGCGCTATACTAGCTAGCGTCTCCGTATTATTGTTCGTATGAAAACTTTGGACAGCGCCTCTACTGGTAACTAAGGGAACTAAATTTTTAGAGCAAAAGCATAGATTTCTATACTTGACTTACCAAACGTCAACTATCATAGAAACTCATGTCAGAGGCACTGGATTAAAAACTTAGTTCTTTTTAATTAATCCCCAACGCAAAAATGTAGTATTAAAAGTTTGGGTGTGTGTGTATTTGTTTGTAGCATCATAACTTTTGAACGGATTGACCGATTTCTATGCGGATTTTTTTGATTGAAAGCTAACGTAATCAAGATAGTTCTTAGCTACATTAGATGTAGGTTTAGTCGGTGGTTATTTAATATTTTTAATTTTAGTGTTATTTTATAGGAAAGACAGTGAACAAGCACACGGCGCTCTTGATGGTAAGAAACAACAAAGGCCTATAAACAGACCAGACCACAGACGTAATAAAGGTGTGTCCATGTGCTGTGGCCAGGAGTCTGCCCTTCGGACTGGAAGATGACAGAGTCATTATTGCGGTATTTATAATTAAGGCGGTGGATCCTTACCCGGGCAAGTTGCTGCACAACACTCTATCACCAATGTGACCTTATCCTCATATCAACCTTTTAAAGCTGCGCTCTTAAGAGCTGCCCGGCAGGAGGCACACTCTATTTTACCTAGTGCACCCGGATCAAAACGAAGAAGTTACCAGTTGAGATGCTGTTCAAATTTTCCATACAAATAATTTACAGAAAAGCTAGACGCTAATCTCAAAAGTGACTTCATAACCTCTTCCAGAGGTTTCACTCGAATATCTTCAATGCACGAATACAAGTCTTTAAATTTTACATGTACCTATAACATGTACAAGTAGAGCTTCGGTACAAAGTTCTCGACCTATTATAATACAGTACTACTATTTAAATTATGCGCTTCGGCTTCACACTTTTTACTCTTTTTATACTTTATACTTTTATTTTGACATGCATGACCTAATCTAAATTTAAGCGAAATAATTACTAATTATGTGTAATAACAACTCTGTATAGATATCTTTAAAATACATTCTGATTTCTGAAGCTTGACGAATATAGCCGAAGCGCATAATTTAAATAGTATTACTGTACATGAGTCACGTAGGGGCTTGTCATTAAAAATAATTAAGAGGACGAGTGGGTCGTCGCCTCATTAATGATGTATCGCATTTTCCGAATTATAGAGTTTCGTCCAGACTACAAAAAAGTCTCAGTATCTATTTTATATGAGAAAACTTAACACAACTACATAACTTCTTCCTACTTTAAAGCCAGTAAAAAGTATGTCTTTTTCAACTGACTTTGAAAATGGAAGAGTATATACGTTCGACTCTTTTACTTTTCATGTATTTGAATTGAATTCTCCGTCATTTGCGAACCAAAAAGCCGTTCTTTAAGACAGCTTTGTTGTATACACTGGTGCCGTATCGCTGGCGGCAGAGTGCTGAGCAACAATTTGTCCGGGTAGGGATCCATCGCCTTACCTATCCCTTACACCACACTGACAGTGTCATGTTCTGGTAATGGAAGGGCAACCGGCAGATATGCAAAATAGCCTAACACCTCGGACACAAGACAGCGAGGCACCTACAACATCTATGGTGTCTATAGGCGGTATGTTGGTTATCTCTTATCTCCTAACGACCTTGTGCTTGTTCGTTATCTTATCACATAAAAAAGTCTGGACCTGATGAGGAAATCTCATTGAAACAGAGAAAAATACTCAATTTAATTATGGTGTAAGTACTCTGAATGCATAACAGAGAAATCGAAGCAACTAAGTCTTATCAAAATCGAACTAAACTTATATTTCGTAAAGCGTTCTTCCTCTGTCCATTTCTTAAGTGTGGAAACCGACAGTGAAACTCCTACAACTGCAATTTCTGTAACTTGTTTTCATCCTCGCTATTTTTCAGCTAAAATTCTCAATCAGAAACATTAAGAGATACACTACAGACATTTGCGGTGACTCTGCTATTCATAAAATAAACTTGTTTTAGATGCATGCTATCCTTTTCAAATGAAACAAAAACAAAAGAGATGGAATATTTTAGACATGTCACATTAGTTAGGATTTAGGACATGTCAAATTGTGATGTTTTTAATCAACAATTTCCAAGTGGTAGATTCAATGTTTGTAGAAATAAATAAAAGTGTTTTGTCTCTTTCCATTACTTTCGTTGGAAAAAGAAAATGATAACTTAAATTAGTTTAACGAGTACCCAACAAAATTACCACCACTGTTTACTGAACAAATAACTTGGTCGCATTATACCAGTGTTTTCAACTACTTGCCACTAAAATTATTTAAGGTGGGTACGGATATAATTGTATTTGAACAATCAATGCCTGTATAAAACTAATTTTACTTAAATCGGGTATCTATTTTTCTTATAATATATAATATCGATATAACTACATATATAAAGACTCAGACTAGCTAGCTTTGCTAGCGTAAAATAGTTACGATTGTCATACAACTCTCATACCTTATTATAGTCCTTTGCGGTTTCATTTAAAAAAAAGTAGCCTTAGTTTGGATTCGTGTCTTTGACTATATGCATGCCAAATTTCATTAAAATTGGTAAAGCGGTTTAGCCTTGAACGTCAAACAGACAGACATTTGCATTTATAAAATTATAGTATAGATTTCAAATAGGATTTAGATTGCGAAGCAGAGTGTGCACTAGAGTCAGAGTAATCGATACGTCCCATCTATCAACCAAACCGGCTACTCAAGCGGTAATTACTCATTTTTTAAATGAAGAAACACTTGTACTGTTTTACGTATCACTAATAATTTATAATTTTATAAATAGCCCTGACGATGCTGTCATAAGCGAAACCGGTATTTGGAAGTTTTACCAAGCGCCGACGATGGAAAATATCAAAGGTATAATTACTCAATTTGCTCAAAATGGGGAAGAAACCAGCAAGAACATTTGCGATCCCTTTTTAACAGTTTCTGGGAAGTTTATTATTAATAGTATAATTCAATACTGTATTACAAATTTATTAAAATATAATAAATGCATGATAAATGAAAATATACAAAAGGTAGGCTCATGTCCATTTGCAGAGATTTCTGTCTTCAGTGATGGAGTAATAAAAGGATAGTCTATTGAATAATTAAACATAAACAAATAGAATAAACATAATTTATACACGACAAAATATAAATCCGAAACTCTGAAAATGCATATTTACAGAAAGTATTGGGTAAAGGACAAAACAAAACTCTGGCAATCCCTTTTTCAAGATTTACACAGGAGGTCTATTCATAAACCGGATAAAAAGAAAATGTCATAGTAAACTATGAAATTATCTCTTTTTCCGGAAACGGAAGTTAAAAGAATTAAAAAAATATTAGGAGTGACATACAGGAAAATAACTACGGAACTGTATGGTAAGAACGAAATAGTGAATCATTATCTCGTAGAAAAGTGGGGGTGGTAGGTTAAGAGAATAAATAATATGCAGATATATAATGTATATTATGAGCATTTATGGGAAGACTAAAAACCGAAAAGAAAATACAACAAGAAAACCCTAAATTTACTCACTTAGCTAAATTCAGTTCGCGAGATTAATTTCTGGTATAAAAAGGATTGGTTTCGGTAAAATGTGATCATTTGTAATTCAACACTTTAGTAGACGTTTAGTGATAACACTTGTATGAAAATGGATACAACTCTGGAAAAAGCTATTCAAGTCGTTGCTGTAATTGAAGCGAGCCAAAACCAGAGAGTAAACTACAAGACCACAACAACTGCAAGACCGACTTCAATTTCAATATTTTGAATTTGTGTTATTGATTGTGTTTATCTAAGTAAATAAACAAATCCCTGGAAAAATTAGATAACTTGATCTAAGACCAAAGTAAGCTAATTATATGTTGTGCAGACCCCTAAATACAGACATCCAAATGTTCATCACACAAATGTCCGCCACCGTCGAACCCGAGCCGAGTTGGTTGGTAGCGTTAGATGTGTACGGTAACCCCTTGATTGGTCTAAGTTCACAAAACAAGAGTAAAGATATCCAGACTTGTTCGCAATATGACCGCGTCAGAAGTACGCTCTTACGGGTGAAAAAAAAATTGAAAACCGAAAAACAGGAGTCGAACATATAACCTCCTCCTTTTTGCGAAGTCATCTAAAATTATGGTATGACTGATTTAATGTAAGGGTAATTTATATTTCCTAAAACATTAGAAAATTAAATAAAGATACTATGAAATTCGACAACATCTAAGTAATTGAAGGTACGGATCACTTTGATAATATCACAGTCGCTTGTGAAACTAACTGGCATACTCAAATGGTAATTACTCAATTTGCACAAGATGGGGCAGGATTTTCGAAGTGTCGCTTTGACAGATTCGAAGCATTACATAAAGTGATTTTACTAGTGCGAGCCAGAGTAAAATAAGGTTTAGTACAAATAATATTACCTAGGTACTCATGTATCCATTGGTTATTGGTTCGCTGAATGTTTCTCAATTTATCAGCAGAATTTAATGAGATAATTAAACCAAATAACACCCAAATTGAAAAAATAAAAGAGTACGAGTAAATACAGTTTTTATAAAAGATTTAATAAACACGGGGAACATTAATTAGGTTTGTCACATTCTGTGTCATTTGGAGGACTTTTCACGACAACAGTTACACTACTTACGCGGTATTAGCAAAATAAAGGCATATTTTCCATTTGGTATAATGGATATCCGCAACGTAACGCCTGATTCAATAAAATTATTTTTTATAACATAACAAAACATACACTTTTGTAACCAAGGCTTCCGAAGTTCTCTTCAAGACCCATCAAATAAGCTTATTTTATTGTACTTAGGTAATATTGGAAGTTTTACCAAGCGCCGTGTTTTTTATGGTTTTTTATGGCTAACTTCAAGTTCTATCACAAAATCAGCTTCATGTCAAAAACTTGACATTATCATCCTATTTATAACATGCATGCAAATTTTCAGCTCAATCGTCAATAGGAAAAGGGTAGTTTATAAAAATGCTGACGCACACAAGTACCACTTCTAGCATACTTCAAGTCACACGCAAACTATTACGAATTTAATTCATTTAAAAAATCTTGTCGTTTCCGGAATATTTTGAAGCATTTAACGCCAACTGCCTACTTTTATCAATAAAGCATAATATGTCCATTTTAATAAATAATACCGTATCCATTTGAGGTATTCAGCGAGAATTAACCATTGTGTGATGATTTCAAATATTTTTGTGAATATTCTTGATATCAATTATTGATAATTTGAGGATTTTTAAATACTTCGTATCTTCACGCCCATATCCCCGAAGAGGTAGGCAGAGGTACAACCAAGGCACCCACGACTAGCCGAAGACACTAAGTCCCACAATGTTATAGGTGGCAAGCCTATCGCCAACCGGGCACATTTCCAATCCCGACCAACTTTTTTTGTTGGCCGACCCGGGATTCGAACCCAGGACCTCATGCAGTCAAGTCCAACACCCGGACCGCTAGACCACAGAGGCGACAATTGGTGTGGCAATACTGTCATACCAATGACGGTTGGAAATTAAATTTTAAGAATCAATCTCTTAGTTAATGGTAGGCAATTGGCATTAAATGGCGTTTTATTTAAAAATACTGTTAAAGTAGCTACTTTCTACATTAAATTAGTATTTGTTTAGTCACTTAAATACAACCTTTACATTTTTTTTATGATATAGTAAGGCAAACAAGCAGATGTATTTCCTGATGGTAAGAAATTCACGCCGCCTAGAGAGACCAAAGGTGATAAGGTGGTAATGGTGCGCTGCCAACCTAAAGTCGGGATGTCAGGCCTCGAGCAAAAGTAAGTAAACCGGCTACCTTACCCTCCGAACCGGAACACGTCATGACGTTATGGCGGCAGGAATAGGTAAGGCGGTGGTACCAATCCGAGTGAATCGCTGCGAAACTCTACCACCTAGACGGATGTCACGGTGTTAGTGGCGGTAAGCCTATGCTCAGCTTTTACGAGCTGCCTGGCAAGGGAGGCAGATTGTCTATTATGAAAAGGAGCCCGGACTAACCCGCGTTAAAAAATTTGGAAAAAAACTTCGATTCTAAATTTAAATTCTAAAATTCAACACGAAAATTCACAACAAATATTAGGAAGCAGTAAACCAAAACATTGATCCAACAAAGTTCAGTATAACCCGCGGTTTATGGCCGTTGAACGTGGAATCGGCAAAGATAATTATAAACAGGGCGGACGCGACCCAAATACACGTGAGAGACTATTTCCAGAACGAAGGTATGTCAGGTAGCTTTCGAAATAGCGCCTCCATTTCGACATGATTCACATTTTACATTCTACGCCGTTTCAATCTAAATAAAGACATATCTTCACGCCAAGTCCCTTACGGGGTAGGCAAAGAGTATCGAGTGCCAGACCTCGCGATCCTGACAAACCTGTCTAGCTTCCTCTGTGGTCTAGCGGTTCAGGTGTTGGACTTGACTGCCTGAGGTCCCGGAATCGAATCCCGGGTCGGGCAACAAACAGAAAATTTGGCTTTTTCCAATTTTCTAATTTAAAAAAATGTTGCTTCGGGGACATAGGCGAGAAGATACTTTTTTTTTCAAAATTACATTTTAACTCCAAAAACTCCAAAATTTTCTTATTTTATAAGCCTTCCCTGGAATTCCACACATAATTTAAAACCAATTTTTTCCCGTGTTGGTCCGGGCCCAATGAGTAGCATAGACCATATGCCTTCCTGCCAGGCAGCTCGTAAGAGGCCAGCATAGGTGAAATAGGTATTTTCAAACAAGACCATTGATGATAGTGCTGTGCAGCGACTTACCTGCGTAGGGACCTGTCGACTTGCCTATATCTGCCGCCATAATTACTAACGGCCAATGTTAATAATGTATCTCTAAAGATAGATTTCAAGCAATCAAGCTAGGTATTCGCCGGCCTATCCTATACCTAATTGCCATATTTATCCTGTCCACAGATATGTTATATATGGTATGATAACATAAAAATAGACCAAAATATCAATCTTGGACAGCAAGCTTTGGATTAGGATTGATTATTAATATTGGCCGTAAGTGTGATATTCCGATAATGACTTGCACCACTTTTAAGGGTCTACCATCACTCCAATTTATTACCAGTTCCCGATTTGACACATAATATGGTAACCGGTAGTATTGCAGGATTGGCCTAATATCCCGGCCACAAGACAGCAACGCTCCTATAACATTTATATCTGTAGATCACGATCGTCTTTTACCATCTGAAGACACTGCTTGTTCGCTGTCCGCTCTCGTAAAAAGAAACCGAAATTAGCAAAATCGATCCAGTCGTCCCGAAATTATGCGCATACATATTTCGACGATACATTTTTTGTATAAGGATAAAATAAGATTTAATAGTGCATATTATTTGTACCTTGATGACGTATTCATAGTAAGTAGTAGTACTCGTAGTAAAATAGGAGTAAATTATTTTGTAGATTTACTGCGCCTAAATTATTATCCAACGTATTGTATGTTTAAACAACAAAAACGAATAACGATCAGAGGGGTTTTATATAAAAAAAGCGGATAAAATAAAGGATGGGTGGCAAGTCCATCGCCAACCGGGCACATATCCAATACCAGGCAACGTTAATTTTATTAGAAAATTGAAAACACACATTTTTTTATTTTTTTTTGTTGACGGCCGGGGATCGAACCCGGGATCTCAAGAAGTCAAGTCCGACGACGGACCGCTAGACCACAGAGGCGATTTTTTTTTATTTGATAGCTTCTGCTGCGTGCGCTGTGTAAACAGTTAAAGAAGATTATAAGACCCAGCACTTTTTCATCTATATAAACGAAGTTGAGGGTTAAAGTTAGTTAGTCCAAAAAATATTTCGCGCGGACTAAGTCGCAGGCGGAAGCTAGTTTAAGCCATAATGTGCCAAATTACAGAATTTAATATTGCATTTGCTGTCTGGTTCACACCTTTTTATTTAAACTTGGGTAAGGTATTAAAGATTGCATAAACCTATGATTAAGTATATACCAAAACAGTTTTAAATAATTTTTAACTTAAAATCCGACACCAGCATTCAATCTGTCATCGGTCTATACTAATATAATAAAGAGGAAATGTTTGATTTTTTTGTTTGTTTGTTTGAAATGAATAGGCTCCGAAACTACTGGACCGATTTCTAAAATTCTTTCACCCTTAGAATGCTACATTATCCCCGAGTGACATTGGTTTTGTTTCATCAAAATCGGTGCAGTAAATGTCAAGTTACGCAGGCAAAGCTGCCTGAAACTGCTTGTCTACGATAAAGATATAAAAATGAATCCCCATTTCGCATGGTCATCGTATCACGCCAGAACGGATGCACCAATTTTGATTACTCTTTTAATGTTATGTTGGTCATAGAAAAGATGTTCTTATAAAAAAAACGACGAGTTGCACTCCGGGAGTGCCGGCAGAACTGGAAACTTGAATATGAACGTTGTGCATTTTAGATATTTTGGAATTGTTGGGGAATAATTTTGCATGAATTGCTTTATTAGTATGAAAGTACTATCATTTATGTGGTACAATACAATATTCATTTATTGCGTTATCATACACAAAAATGGCAACACGAACATTCGCGCCAGCGCCCTGCGCCGTCTTATGAATTTTCGATCAGGTCACGTGTCCTGACGCGAGTTTAGAAGTTTTTACCTATTGCAAAAAAAGTGCGCAACGCGGCTAAAGAAGTTTTCACTCAAAAATAACCGAGGAAAATAGCAGGGCATGCGGAGAAACGGTGTTTTAATCCTTTAAACTGTTAGTAGCCGTAGTAATGTCAAGCGATACAAAGTTCGCCGGATTGGCTTGTATTTGTATAAAAACAACTACTCTAAGGTCAGATATATATATTGTATACAGTAGGTTACTCTTGAACTTCGATTTCATGCAGATTGGAAATTAGAATCGGATATGTCCATGAGCCCCAAAAAAATTCAACAAATCCGGTATAATATCTAAGTAACTGATAATTATAATTGTTATTTTATGATATTGGAAGGCAAACAAGCAGACAGAATTCCTGATGGTAAGAAATTAACGCCGCTTAGAGACGCCAAAGGTAGTAATAGTACGTTGTCAACCTAAGGCCGGGATGTTAGGCCTCAAGCAAAAGTAAGTTCACCGGCTACCTTACCCTCCGAACCGGAACACGTCAACGGTAATAATTGACGTTATGGCGGCAAGAATAGATGAGGCGGTGGTACCAATCCGGGAAAGTCGCTGCGAAACTCTAACACCTAGTAGGATGCCACGGTGTTAGTGATGGTAAGCCTATGCTCGCCATTTTACGAGATGCGTGGCAGGAAGGCAGATGATCTATTCTGCAAAAGAGCCCGAACCAACACGGTGAAATTAATAAGGTTAATTTAGTTTTTGATTAGTTTTACAAGTGGTCGCCCATTGGTCGAAATTCGACCAAAATAAATTTTAATAACTTGTTGATAAGAATGCCATCTTCATTTCTCAACAACGTATTTTTGTTTTAGCACTTGCCCTGTGCTTGGGATAAATTTTCTATAAATTTTAAAGAAAGAAAAAATTTCGCCCCAGACAGGATTTGAACCTGTAACCTTTCGTCTCAAGCCGACGAATGCTCTAACCAATTGAGCTACTGAGGATTCAAGTCCTGTGGCGAAATTTTTAATTCCTTTCTAACCCGTTAACGCGGTTAGTTATGTCCTATGGAACATATATATATGTCGAAATTTTTTCTTTCTTTAAAATTTATAGAAATTTCATTTCTCAAGACCAACTACTTTGTTTCCAAACTTTTTAGTGCGCCATCTGTGATCTTTTACGTTACCATCAATATAATTGTTTGTGTATGTTAAATGCATAAATAGCTATACTTGGAATAAATAAATAAAAATATAATAATCAAGCATGTAAAAATAAAAAAAGGTACAATTATCGTTATTAAAATATCTTAGTAGGAAAATATTAGCGTTCAGTTTTTTTTTTTGCAACATACTACACACTACTAACGTCCTACACATAAACTATATGTGTGCCAAATTTCAAACTCCTCAGTTCGAGCAGTTTTCGTAAAAAGGGGTCCAAAGTTTTGGAATCACGTATTACTATATAGATTCACATGTACCGAATTTTCATTTTCAATGGAAAAAGCGGAAATTAAAATCATAAATCAATTTAAATCAAAGCTGTTCCCACTCTAGGAGATGCGTCGATCAATCTAAAATATAAGAGTCGGGAACGTTATTGTCT
>NJDC01000998.1:12529-26401 GCA_002245475.1 Calephelis virginiensis
AATAGGTAATTTAATTTCTGCCATTCTTAATTTCTTTAGGTAGAATATTTTATTGAGTTGCATTTCCCTAAAATAATGCTGATGGCAAAATTAAATGAGGTTCAAGCCTCATTTAATTTTTGCAAATGATGACAAAAACTAGATGGTAGTTGTAATTCAGCTTCTTGTCTGAATTGGTACATTCTTATCGCCATAATGTCAATGCTAGCCATTATTGTGATCAGTGCTTGGAGCGGATCGTAGTAGATAGAATACGAGAGCCCAGCCTTAACACAGCGACATACCAAGTGACGTGGCGTTGATAAGCGACGGTTTTCTCTTACCACCGAAAAAGCTTCCTGCTTCTAACAAAACACGCCTTACAAAAAATGTGTTTAAATACATGAAAAAAAGGGATTGGGATACGTTGTACTGAAATAGTTGAAGCAAAGTAAAACTGCAAAAAGCCGACTCTAATTTCAAGAGAGTCATCTATATAGGTAGATAAAAAATATGCATTATGTATATAGTATAAAACAAAGGCGCTTTCCGCTATTTGTCCCTAAGCGTTGATCTTTAAGGATTTTAATGCTGTTTTTAGTTGAAAGAGTGATTCAATTGAAAGGTTAATTTATAAAATAATAACAGAAGTTTGTCCACTCGTGCAAAGCTGGGCTGCTAATTATTAAATAAAACTCAAAACCACTCATCAGATTCTGATAAAATTAAATATTGGGACTGCTTCGAAATCATGACCCGATATCGGAAAAGATCCACCAAAATCCCTTTTGTTATTGGTCAATCGCACGTAATAAAATCCAAAACCGAACCTCCAGAGGAATCGATAACTTCCTCCTTTTTGAGGTTGGCTGAAAATTTATGTGACTGGTTTTAATACTGGTGATTATTTTTTTAGTTCATCATTAAAACCAAAAAGGAAAAGTGGTTGGCTTTAAAATTAGTCACACCATTACTTATAAACCTTTTGAGACATTAAACGAAATTTATTGGAACCTTTTAAGTTATTTTTAATAAAAATCAATTTCGTATCAATCGTTAAGATAAGATCGAATACGAAAAAGGGCAGCAAGTGCGAAACGCTTTGTAATATTTTTATTTTAGCCACTGATTGGTTTGAGTTCACGAAAGTGCAGATTACTCCTACGCTTTTTTGGCTGTGCGCCTGCGCAGAGATACACATTGATTTTGACCGCCCTGTTGGTCGAAAGGTTAGGTTAGGTTATAATGCTAAACATGCAGACCAGTGATAGGGCTCAGGTACGGTTTCCAACAGAGAATTGTGCGATGAACATAATATATGGTCCTTTTAAAATAGGTGTTCCCAGGACATGTGATACAATATATAAAGCTCAGTAAAATTGCGAAGACCGACTCCGATTGTTTTATTTGGTACCGCGTCGCGGTTTGATAATTCTCTTTTCGAAAGATAGAAAATTATTCCGCGATGGTCTCTGTTAAATTATATCAACATTCTACTAGCAGATTTTGAGATATACTTCAAGTCAGTTAGATATCGTCAGCATTAGCGAAAAATGTATGCACTGTTAATAACTCAAAAACGACTAGTAATTTTAGTAGTTAGCAACTTGTAATTTAAATCCTATCGTTTTAAAAAAGAACAATCAAAATCAGTTTATTATTAGCCGAGTACCTCATTGCGTAACGAACATACAGAAAGATTAAAATCATACAGTCGAATTAAAAGCCCCCTTCTTTTTTGGAGAGTTGGAGTAAATTAATCCAGTAACTTAAACTAATGGCTAACTCACTAGCGGGACAATAGAGTCGCATCACGATCAAGAATCTACAAAAGCACTGATTTGCAGGAATGGGTATACCGGTCCAAAGTAACTAAGTTCAGCGAGTCTTCGGATACCCCTCTACTCACAGTTCTTTTTTGTTTGTACATAACAGGCAAAGAAGGGGCTGAATGTATGTGTAATTTACTCCTACGCAAAATTAATCGTGCGCCCGCGCAGTCTCCCGCGTCGATAATGACGTCGAGTGTTTAATGAATGGTTTTAATTTCGCCTGATTTGACAGTCGAGTTATTTGTAAGTTTACCAAATGGTTTTACTCTCACTTCAGTTCAAGCTGTACTGCAGTTCTAGACTTCAGACTTTGCAGACTTCTAACTATAACCAGAACTCTACCAGGTATTTGTCACGTTAACAGTAACTGATCAGTTATCATTATTAGGCCCCTTTAAACTGTTGCCAAATGCAACTTGCCAATGTAGATTTCCAATGAAGATTTGTTTTTTTTTATATCAACGGATACAAAAAAAATGCCATTGTTGTTTGTTTGTTAGCGCTTTATCCAAAAGCGTCGAGTCCAGAAACTATTGTCATCATCTCAAGTTCAAGAAATTTTAGTAAAAAATTCATACCGCCATTAGACACCAAAGGTGGTAATGATGCTTTGCGGACCTGAGGCCGGGATATTAGGCCTTGAACAAAAGTAAGTTTATCGGCTACCTTATCCTCCCAACCGCAACACGTTAATGGTAAGCACTGACGCTATAACGGCAGGAATAGGTAAAGCGGTGGTACCAATCTGGGCAAGTCGCTGCGGAACTCTACCACCTAGTCAGATGTCACGGTGCTAGTGACGATAAGCGATTTTACGAGATACCTGGCAGAATTGCAGATGGCATGTTCTGCAAAGCATCCCGGACCAACAAGGAGAAAAATCCAAATGACGAGGGGAAATGGCAAGTCCAGAAATCTTAATAGTAACATTACTTATAGTTGTTACACGCTTAACGTACATTCGTAGATGTTCGATAATTTTACATGCCAAAAATTGAGTGAGTATGTCGTAACCCCATATATATGAATTGCAACCAATCTGGGGCCATTACCATGTCAGCAGAAGCTTGTAAAACAAAGGAGTGGCTTGCGGCAACAGCACGCGCTGGGCGAGTTGGTTACGTAAACACCTGGTGATCTTGCCTTTCACTGGCACACGCAATTTCCTTGTTGTAAATAATTATCGTGTACGCTGGGACAGCTTTGGGACAACATTATCTAACTAAAGATTGCGAGATTATGACTTTATCTTGCATTGTAATGATTTCGCCCACTGTTATTTTTCTCTGGCTGTTTCTTGCGTTAGTGACTTATTTTTTGTGCCCTGTTTTGTACTGTATTTTGTCTTTTATGTCCCTTATCCTATGCTATTATTTTAGATTCATATAGACGAAAATGAGAATCACAGGAGGGGGAAAAATTGCAAAATTCTTGGGGCGTACCGAGTGTGAATTTAATTAGATGTCCAAGACCCAGAAATGCAGACATCTAAATGTTCATCACACCAATGCCTGTCTCCTTTGGGAATCGAACCCGAGCCTCTCGATTGGTCGGTGGAGTTAGGCGTGTACGTGGCGTGCTGATCCCTCGATCAAAGACGCGGTCATTTAAATAATTTTGATTCACGATTAATTCAACTACAAATCGATATGAATTTTCTCAAAAATTCTTTTCATAAAAAACATTCAATTTAATTATCAGGTAATCAGGTAAATTTTATTTTGGATTTTTAGATCTAGGTGCAATAACTTTTGAATGACCTCTTGCATGTTTGAACTGTCAAGTCACAATATTAATTCATGAAGAGTGATTTCCGGTACGGCACACAATGCAACTCTCGAATTTCACCGAACTTTCGCCGATTGTGCATTCTTAATTGTGTCATCGGCCCTGCGCTGCTAAAGGAGCAGCGTCGTCGATGTTGAATGAAATAACAACTCAGGTTTCTTTGGAACCGGTACTGTGACAAACCCATCTTTTTCGCGGTATGCGATTACCAACAGGTCACCACGCTTCGGTGGTTGTATGAATGAGTATAGCGGCTCCTCACACCGCCCCGCCACTCGATTATGAATGAAGCCCCCACCGGCGCGTGCCTCGTTCTCGCTCAGTCGCGGCGAACACCGCTACGGATCGCGAGCGCACGTCTATTTACCAAATTCTGACGTTTCGAAATTTAAAATCGTGTTATTTGGTGCTATCTGTGACACGGAAACTGTTGGCCAGTATTATTGGCATATGTGCAAAGGTCTATTCTTTAACAGCCATCGTATAAGGTAAGCATTTTTCTCCTTACGGTGACGGAAGGCTAGGATATTTTTTACTGACACGTAGACTAGATTCATTGAAAAATACGACAGTGGGTTGGTTTGTAGGTGGGAGCCCACGTAGTATCAGATATGGTGCATGTAGTAAGTACGCCATAATGTCGTCTTCGATATCGGTCTCGTATTTGGTGGGTTGTAGGTGGTTTATGATACTTTCACAAGTGTTTGCTTCATTGGTTATATATATTTTTAAGCAAAGACGTAGATTAGATGATAGGTACTAAATGCAGCCTGATATTAATGAAGATTGATGGGATAGAAAGAAATGTAGAAACATTTGTGGTGATAAGAAGGCTTAAAATTCCGTTACCGTAGGCTCTGGTTGAACTTTATTTAATTTGTAAATCCAACTGGAAGTCACTAAATTGACTTTTATGACTACAGTGGATGTGGTGACTTAACTGGAAAACCCTATTTTTATTTCACGAAGTACACGGCTCTCCCACAGGAATCCTTTTCGCGTAAGTCTGATTTAATTCACTTACGTATATGCGTGTTTTCATATAAATATAATGGTTTTTCGTTGCTCAAAAGTACCAGTACAAATTACTTTTGCATTGGTGTTCCCAATTTGAGGACCATTAAATAACTTTTTTACATTGTGGAGAAAACACGAGAAGTTGGAGAAAGATATAGTTGACATAATATATTTTTTATGAACGCAAAACTAATTAATTATTTATTTAATCCACATGGGTGCTAGGTTCAGTTTGATATCACTACTTAGCGCTTACTTATTTCTGCATCCTTATCATGACCACTCATCACTGACCATAATCATACACAGGCTCAAAAGGTAGAGAAGCCGGTATACTAACGCAAAATACCTAATCATTCTCATTTCAACTTAAGATGTTAACGTACCATTGACATTTTGGATGATTACTGTAAAACAGTCAATAAAGATTAACATGTATTTCTTATTTTCTGAAAATCCTGGTTTGCTTCTTAAAAAAAATATAAATAGTATAAAATAAATCATCTAAATGTTGAGTACAACGCTCACATGTCTTATGAAGTGGAACCGGTTTATAATAAGAATATATACTAGACGTATTATTTAATGGTTTCAGGAAAAATGCAGTCAATTATATCAAAAAATATCAAGCATCTATATACATGTACATATTATATAAAAACATTAGGTACTTAATAAAAGTAGCATATTTTAACTGTAAAACAATTGGAGAAATATTCTTTTCTGTTGGCGCGTCACTATAATGTTATGATTATTGATCCGGGTTAAAATGCAAATTAGGTTGGACCTAAATGTATCTTAGTTTTAGTTAAATTTGATAATAGTTAAGTAGAAAACAGGCATGCTAATTAGAAGATGTAGTTTTAATTATGTCTGGGCCAATCTGAACGTTTGAACCAGACAAAAAAATTGTGCGTTTTATAAAGATCAAATAAAATGTTGGTCTGGGTCTCAAGTATAGAATAGACCACCTTCCTCCTTGCCTGGTAGAGTTCTAAGCATCAACTTGCCCTCTGGTAGAGATCCACCGCCATTCGCATTATTCCAACTAAATGAGTGCCGTGTTTCGGTCCAGAGGGCAGAGCAGAGGCTCGATTTGCACAGTAGGCCTAACAACAAAATACAGGACAGCGACGCGCCTAAAACATGGTGCCTTTTAGCCACAGCTGTCTCTTAACATCATGAGCCGTTCACTGTATTATGCCATAAAATAAAAAAGGTAAATTACTAAACATAGGTATGCACAATCAAGCGGTTATGTCTTGAACAAAAAAACCAACAGGCGCCGTGGTACAATGGACCGTTTAGTAGCTTTTTTTAGCGTTAGCTGGTTTACCTGGAACCGCTTGCAATTTTGAAACGCATAACCGTTGAGTCCCCAGCTCCATTGTAGTTGATCACATCCCCATTGTTTGTGTGCTACGTATCGATCATCCCGGGACACTCTATTAAATACTGACTCTGGCGAGAATCAGTTTTCGTTATCTTCATAGTTTAGTTTTAAAATATAGTTAAAAATGTTTTTAATTAAAATCCTTACATTAAAATAACCAAAGGGTAAAACTTACCAAACTTTTTGAAAATACGAGGGAGTTTTTTTTGAGTTAGTCTTAAATTAGTGTTAAATTAAAATAAAAAAATCGAGTAGCTAGGTCGGGCTGTATGAAGTTTTCTGGGACAGCGAGTACACTGGATATCACAAACCTTTCTTATTATTCTACACTCTAACTAAAAACATAATTCTTTTACGATTTATATGCAGAACGTTTAGAACAGAAATAGGTTTTGATTAGAAACATGTATAAATATTAGAAAACATCAACTCAATCAAGTAAAATTTAGCCCTTTGCCTGTTCGGCGAGCGTAAAATGCCCATTCATTACATTATCTTTATTGTTTCCTATTGTCGCACTAATAAGAAAACGATATCTATCTGTCGCCGAAATTTCTTGGTAAACTGACTAGCTACCTCACGTCAAATCGTTAAGTCGACGCACGTCCGGTCATAGGGCTAATAAAAGTGCCATCCATCATGGCGGGCCACCGACGGATATTAAATTGACACGGCTCCGACACTCCATCTCATTCCATTACAATAATACAGCACTACTACAATTATTATTTGATGCTATTGGAAATAGTTTAGTCTGTTTTAAGACCCAGCGCACAATATATATTTCGATACATTAACATGATTTTTACGCCATGGTGTTTGTATGAAAGAATTGAATGGGGAGAAAGCTAGGAGCAGGTTTTAAGGAATCGTGGCACCTGGCACGCGGTGCATTTACGAATTTAGCGTTAATTAAAAAAATAAAAAAACAGCACAAAGAATTTAGCATAAAGATGTTTATGTGTGTAATGTAATATACTCTGTATGTTGCTGGACTTTGTCATTTAAATACTTAGGCTCTTCCAGAAAATTTTAACATTGGCTATCAGTTTCACTTAGTACAGCGTGTTAAGGCCCATTCTTAGTCAGCCAGAAGAGCCAATCAGCGCACTCCCCCGTTCCATGATTACAATGAAATATTGCGCTCTAAAGTAAATGTCTTAAGCGCCAAATCTCTATTTTTGACACTATAAAAGTAATTTGAAAAAAATATAAAAACTGAAACAGTTATCTTTTAGGTTTAATACTTATCTATGTTTATGTTAAATCTGGTGTCGATATTTTCATAATTGAAGTAGACAGTTGGGTTTTGCTTTCAAAAAAGGGTTAACTTTTTGGTTTTTTTCTATCGAGCAAAGTAAAATGAATCGTGTTTTGGAAACACTAGTCTTATAAAGCATATTAATGTTAATCTTGTGTATTTTTGTCGCCAAGATCCATAATTGCTTTGTATGAAGAAAACAGTATATTGCTGACGTATTTTAGCATACATGGCCCCTTAAGGGCTACCGTTAATAGACCCTGAGAGACGTAGTATATATGTTTAATACAAGTATTATGAAATACGTCATAATATATACATACTCATCACTATTTTATATTGCGTTTGGCAAAATTAACTAGAAAATGTAACTTAAAAATAATAAAACTGTTCCGATCCTTAGGATTTTTTTCTAATTACACATAAATATAGGTAGATTTGCCTACTATTGTTAAAGAAACGACGAGAAGTTCGTTAAATGAAAATGTAGGAAATCTTAAGGTTGTAATAAGTTTTTTTATCTTATACTTGTTGGACAGGTCTTGATCATCATGGTGACACTAGGGAGTAGTATGTCCCTCACGATATTTTGTACTGCGTAACTATGAACATAGACATGATAGATGTTATAGATGCATCGCTGTCCAACAGCCGTGTGCCATGTCCAAATCTTAAGTATATCTTAAGTCTTAAGGCTCTGATTACCTGATACATTGTAGTGTAACTTCAGACGTTACTTGGTTTTGTATATTACTACGATGCGAGTTTTTTTATTTCATTTCTAAAGTCATTTGTTTGCGCAACACCCAACTTCTCTGAGGCGATTGAACACAAGAACTGTAGGAATGTTATCTCTATTAATGTCTAGCTTTTTTCATACTGTTCTCAGTAGGCTGTGTTATATGGGCCATTAAAAAGCGTCATTACTTTTATTACCTCAGTATTAATTGGTGATACATTAGAAATAGTTTCTTTTAATGGACGGTGTAACAAGACACTCACATGTTGTATTACATTTTTTGTTTATAAAAAGGAAAAAGCAGTCGTCTCTCCTGATCTTGAGAAACGACTGTAGATGTTACAGCTGATTTTAAAGCATATCCTTTCTGCCATAGCTTCAGTGCTCACCATGGTTGTATTCTGTCATGAAAGGTAGGGTTGCAGGTATACACACACGTAACCTTAACTCCTAGTCAGAAATTAATGACGCACCAGTAATATCTATTTGTTATCGACTCCAAAAAAAGGAGGTTATCAATTTTCCTGCATATTTTTTTGTATGTTTGTCACGCGATTACTCGAAAACTATCCTGCCTTTTGATTTAACTTACATTATTTAAAAATAACGATAACTACCATTAAGGTTCGCCACATATATTCTGAATTTTGTAACGGAATCCCGTTCAAATTCCGAAACAAAATGGCGTAAAAGTCCACTAAATTCCGTAAGGGAAAATTTCTGACACGTGCAGCAGGTCCATAGATTTCTTTGGATTTGTTGCGTTCGAAATTTAATCAAAACGGACTCCCGTGACAAAATTCGGAATGTATATGACGGACCTAATATTTATAATAGCAAGCGCATCAGATGGATTCGTATACCGACTATCAACCGTCGGCGGTCGGTTGTCGGACGGAAATTAAATCGACACGCCCTCATTTCTCGCTAACACTGCGTTACTGTAATGTTGGGCTTGTTTATTTCTACTCGACTGTGGCGAAATTGAAAAGTTTTCGTTTTAGTGGTCAATGAACGTTGACTTAAAACACTGGCAGGCAACAGATGTCTAATTAATGAAATATATGCATGGCAATTAGGGGAGGACTTTTTTATTTTGTTTTCAGGATAACGAACAGATTGATATCAAACTTAACAAAAAAATCTGTTAACAAATTTTCCAAAAAAAGGTTATACAATTTTACACATAAAATCGAAACTAAAATAGACACCTTGTAGTGATTACTTTGAAGAGAGCTTTTTCTCACAAGAGACCAAAAATAAAAAAATAAAAAGTGCAACAAAATATTGTTATATTAAATTTCATATCAATAAAATCAAATAAAAAATAAGAAAATTAACAAGATTTCGAGAGCGTTGCACACTTTGCTGTGATTTTAGTCTTTAGCAATCATATGTAATAGTCTTTTATACAAAAATGAATCGTTATTTCCTTGGGTCGCTCGCCATTGTCGTCGTGTTCTTCGCCTGTCGGTTGGGTAACTGATAAACTTACACATGCTATCTATAATTTTGCTAATTATTTTTATTGTAATAGTTATTGTCAGGAGAAGGTTCTTGTGAAAACAAAAACCGGAAATATTGCAGAGAAACTAGAATAAACAACACTTTAATAGGTATTAATGGTAAGCATTACGACAGTTCGCTAGGTCGACTAGTCCCGTAATAAAAATGCGTATAACTATTGACTACGTTTTAAATTTAAGTTTTTCTAAATGACGTGAAAATTTATATGAAACGGCGGAGTTGAAATACTAGAGAACGATAACAAATCTAAACTTCAAAGTTTTATTAAACTGTGTAAACAATGGGAACAGATTTACCCTTGAAGAATTTTTTCTAAGAAATACAATTGTTTAGATGAAATGTGATGTATGATGTTCTCAAAAGTTTATGTATGACAGTTATTAAGTGGCTTGTTGAAATAAAACTTCAAACTGCTATGTGCAAAAAATCTCTGTTTTTCTGACTGTGTAACTATTTTAATCTTAAAATAAAAAAATATGCGTGCATGTTATTACATTCCCCTTCACAATATATCGCTTTTTTGGGACTTGTTCGTTTTTTTTCCAAGAGCTACAGAGAGTGCTAGAGTTTGGTGCTCAAATTTTTTTTTATGATATTGGAAGGCAAACAAGCAGACGGATTTCCTGATGTTAAGAAATTCACGCCGTCTAGAGGTACCAAAGGTGGTAATGGTGCGTTGCCAACCTGAGGCCGGGATGTTAGGCCTTGAGCAAAAGTAAGTTTACCGGCTACCTTACCCTCCGAACCGGAACACGTCATGAAGTTATGGCGGCAGGAATAGGTAAGGCGGTGGTACCAATCCAGGCTAGTTGCTGCTAAACTCTACCACCTAGTCAGATGTCACGGTGCTAGTGACGGTGAGCCTGTGCTCACCTTTTACGAGCTGCCTGGCAAGGAAGGCAGATGGTCTATTCTACAAAGGAGCCCGGACAAACACATCAAAATCACATATTGTTTTCCCCGTGTTGGTCCGGGCTCCTTTGCAGAATAGACCATCTGTCTTCCTGCCAGGCAGGTCATAAAAGGCGAGCATGAATTTCTTACCATCAGGAAATCCGTCTGCTTGTTTGCCGTCCAATATAAAAAAAAGTGTGTTACCATTGTCTTTTGTCGTATTGCGTGCTGCAGGGTAGGGTAGTTGGTAAACTTGCACAAGTGTCCTTAGATCCCAATCATAAGATGGTCGGGCCTGTAGTGCCGGGCGATGGCTACTTTGTTTTCTGCATGTCGTAAGAGGCGACTAAACGGGGGTGCTGTAAGTCAACTGATGGACGGGTTGGTTAAAAAAACAGACCTGGATGTGAGGCAGCATAACATGTGACCCGAAAGTCAAAGTCAAAGTGCTAACACTACAAGATTGGGTCTTTTAGGCGGACGAGTCTACAGGAAGGTGTGAGGGCGACAGTGGTGCATTCTTCGTAGATCCCGTAGTCGCTCGATACGCACAGAGGATGTTCACCAAGTGGTTTTAGCCGCTGCGATTCCGACTTAACCCTCCATTTCACCCAAAAGCGGTGGATGTCCGTGTGGATTTCAACTCGTTAAAAATGTCGTCAGATTGAATGCACCAGCACCATTTATAGTGTCTATAGATGTGGTTGTCACCATCATATTAATTTATATTTGATGCAGTTACAATAAACTGCTATGTAACGGTTAAAACACCAGTCACTTATATTTCTTAGGTTGCAACTAATATAACATGTGACACTTTTATATTGTTTTCTTAAGTTCAACATTCACATGGTGTTTTAATGGATCTTTATTGTATTGTTCCGCAAGTTCCCATGATGTCTCTATCTCACGTTCTAACTGTTTCGGAGCTTTTAAATGCTCGTTCATTAAAGTGTCTGAAAGACAAAGCATAAATTTTTGAAATTAAGAATAAAGGAATTATTTTACTTACATTTGAAAGTATATAATCATTTACACAAGCATATAATTTGCTTACTTTAGGGTTAGATTCAATTTGTGTAGCATGTCCAGAAATATTTAATTATTTAATTACCATGTAGTCGGGGTACACCAAAAATTATGCGTTATTGAATATAACTCAAAATCACTTATCGGATCTTGATAAAAAAAAATATGGAAGTTATGGTCCGTTTTTTCGAAAACAAATGATCCATTCTTTATTGGTCGAAAAGCTCGTAACATACATTAAAAACATACATACGAATTGATAACCTCTTCCTTTTTGGAATTGGTTGAAAATAACCCCCATTAGAAAAAATGTTGCCAAGACGTACGTATGGCTCGTCAAGTTGAAGTCATCTGATGTCATGTAGAGCCAAACTTCTCGCCCTTAACGCTCTAACTCGACAAGCTTTAAATTCACAACTTTATATTTCTTCTATGCCTGTAACGTCTATTGTGTGTACGCAATGTCTCAGAATCGGGAGAATTGCTTGTTCGCTGCCTCATCATATAACAAAGATTTCCATGCGAATGCAGTCGCGGGGACAGCTATAGATACATTACAGATTGCCTCCATCGCAAGTTGTAACTATTGCATAACAGTTATACTTCATTCAGACCCATTTGTGTTATTATTATGTAACGCTGCATTGTAGCCCCTGTGACAGTTTGCTTTATTTGCTGTAGAGACTTTTTCATGCACATTATTTGCGCAACGCCTTTTGTCAGCCTTATTTTAGTGTTAGCTTTTATGGCCAAATCCTTTTTGATGAGCTCATACATTCTGTACAAGCTCAAGGGAAAGCTTTTTCGAATTGTACTGGAAAGTCGACAGAAAACAAAGCTTGAAAAATTCTTAGAAAATTTCCCATGCCTCATTCCACATTACTTACTTAAATATCGTAGGAGACATTTTTTTTATGTTCAGTTTGGTTTTTGTTACTCATCTAATTGTCTTGTTTTTAACAAAAAGTGATGAATTACAAAAAAGTGTTTTTGGTCAGTTAAAAGGTTTGTATATTGTACTTATAGTAATTAAAAAATTCTACGTCGTTTGAAGAACTTAAAAACTTTTAAAAATTTTAAAGTAAAAAAAAGTTTTGCGAAAAATAAAATAAGCAATGTTTTGTTGTTAGCTATGTAATTCCTAAGGCGGCGGTCTTTGAAAGAGATAAATTTCTAAGGATGCACCTTAATGATTTGTCATGACTTTAAACTTAAAGTAGGGTTAAATTATGAGTTATATTTGGTGTTGAAATCTTTCAAAGCCATTCCAGTATATTCTCATATGTAAACTCATCCTTTTTATTTTTATTACGAACGTTAAACTTTTTGTCATAAGTGACATGTTAGCTTGTATCGCAGGAACCTTAATGTTTTAAGCTTCCTTTACGAGTAACAAATTGCGTTTTAACTTCTTTAATATCTTATGGATGACTGTAAAAAGTCGGTAGGAATTTCATTCGCGTAGACGTGAAGAAGTTGCTTTTTTAGACTTGACAGATTTCTATTCAACATTTTCATATGTCTAGTGATTTCATTTTTTTTGATACACCTTTCCACGTGTACTTGAACTATTTTGTTATTAGATTAGATATATCTATCATATACCCGAAACTGCCATAATATAAGTTGTTAAGTTTTTAGGTATTCCCAGAAAAATGCTGTTATTAATAGATAATAATACTCAAAAAACGTTTATGCACTATGCACAACTAGTGAATAGTAAGCATTATGACTTTGTATTGCAACATCATAAACGCTTAAAGCAGTATTATATTCATCTTGCTAAATGTCCACCTTTATAGACAACTTTATGGTGAACGTCACAAGGTTGTCTTTTTCCGAGGACAATAAGTATTATTAAAATAATACTGTGCACGACGACCAAAGACAGTGCAGCATACAACCATAGACTACTAGACGGTATCGGCGGGAGTGACCCAATCCGAAGGATGGCACGCGTCGGTACCTTACGGACATTTTTGAGCCCATGTGAATATTGACATATGAGTGATTTAGTTTAAGTAAATAACAAACTTTTGTACATAATTATGAGCTTATATACTCTGTTTTGGTTTATATGATTAACTTAACTTGAAAAATTATGTTTTTAAATAGTTTTAGAATGTTTTATAGCGTTTTTGAGCATGTTGTTTTACAATTATAATTTGCGTGAATTTTATGTCTAAAATAACTTCTATTGTCAAGATTTATGTTTAAAATGGTAAAATGTATGTAGCTAGACCGTCTTAACGTAAAACGAAACGTATAAGTCTTGTAAATAGCCGAAAAATCGGCTAAGTTCTAGTGTGATAATAAAGTGTTAAATTTCTTGTGTTTTACTAACCCAAACATAATAAAATTAGAATATGTTATTATAGATAAAAAAGCGAATGTAATGTGCATGCGACAGCGC
>NJDC01000998.1:26713-54075 GCA_002245475.1 Calephelis virginiensis
TCGCAGTAAACGACTATTTCGCCGACCTTCCGGAATCTTTTTTTTTCGAGGGGATAAACAAGTTGCAGGTTAGGTGGAAGAAGTGTGTTGAGCTAGATGGAGACTATGTCCAAAAATCAAAATAAATTTAGACCCACTTTTCTTTCATTTTCTTGGTCGGGCTTAGAACTTTTGGATCCATCCTCGTATGTACTGCAGCACACATATACATTTTTCCATCCCTTTAATTTTTTTATGTTTAGACACTTTGTGGGCATCAAAGACGCAGAAAATTAGTCTGATTGTTTTTTCAATCAATTTCTAAAATTTGTGTTCGTCTCCTTATTCTTAAAGGACATAAGGTTCTTCCACGTAGAAGTCTCACCCTCATCTTTTTCACGTGGAAGGAAGCCATTTTCATTAGCCAGTGAATTATAATTACGCTTAAAATATCTCGTTATACACGTTATAAAATTAACAATTATTTGAGTAATGTAATTATACGTCGTTAAATATAATCTGATTACCAAAATCAAGTTTGTGTTGTAAATATAACTTGGAGATAATGTTTTATGACGTTTTCCTTTAATTTACACTCGTTAAAGCAAATTACTTTTCGACACGTCGTAAAAGCATTAGGTCGAGCGAGCGGAGTATTGTTGCCGAATGAAAAATATTGAGAGGAAGCGATAAATAATGTCGGATGTAAACGATCGGTTGGTAATAGGTCGTGAGCTGCGCCTGCGCAGCACCCTTTTGCCGGGTTAGCTACCTACATGATTTATTTTAAACATTTTTACCTTTTAATATAGATCTCATGGTAACAAGTCTATTTACATATTTTCTGAAAAATTTCACACAACAATCATTTAGCCGTTATCATCCAAAAACTACAAAGATTTGTCTAGTAATAAAATAAAATGAGGCAAAGCAAAATTTGTTAATTAATTATCAATTACTGAGTATGTAATACGTTTTATAATTAAAAATATATGTTCTTTAATATATTGTTTATAGCAATTTATCTTTTTTTAAATTTTTGTATATATTAATATAATAAAATGTTAAAAAAACATTAATTATAATAAAAGTGCAATATAAACCCGTAAATCTGATAAGTATAGTTTAAACTACTATACGTTTTATACTTCACGACAGTTTTATTGTAAGGTATGTTATATTAAAACTAATTTATAAGGCAAAATAAAACAATATTTGCGTACTATTAATTAATTAAAAAAAAAACACGTTACATAATTGTTTTATAGTATGTTGTATGTGTGTATAGAATACGAATTTGACCCTCGATACACTACTGAACAATTTAAAGTAATACCTAAACTATTTTGTTTGAAAGCAAGTTTTATATCGTTATGAATTAAAAAAAAAGTAAATTTTGTATATTAGTTATTGAAGTGTTAAGTAATGCAAATATGTATTCCTTCCGTGCTTGGGGTGTTGTGTATCTACTTAATGACCAATAACCAATGTACACAAAGTCCTAAATACACATAACGCGTAAGTCGTTTCTATTTTGCTGATTCTTTATTCAAATAATATTACAAAAAAGCGGAAGTTTAAATCGGAACAAAGGTTCGTTTGACTTTTGAGCTTATTAAAGTCCCTTCCGGAACAGCCCTTAAACTGGGGTGGGACGCACTCAGGCAAAAACGGAAGTGCCATACGTTCGCCATCCCGTCCCGTAATTTGTGGCACGGGTTCGCGTTTCCGGTTCTTAGTGGCGTTAAAAATAGTTAATGTTCTTTAAAATAAATAGTAAACTACCACAATTTTTTTTGCCGCCAGTCCTGTGGACCTAAAAAGGTTTAAAAATTTAGCGACAAGATAAATTGTGATAGAAGGAATTTTAAAGTATCTTCACGCCCATATCCCCGAAAAGGGAGGCAGAGGCACAACGAGGGTACCCATGACTCGCCGAAGATACTAAGTCCCACAATGTGATAGGTGGCAAGCTTATCGCCAACCGGGCACATATCCTATCCCGAGCAACATTTTTTTTAAATTAGAAAATTGGAAATACCCAATTGTCTTTTGCTGTCCGACCTGGGATTGGAACCCGGGACCTCATGCAGTCAAGTCGAACAACTGAACCGCTAGACCACAGAAGGGCCTTGAATTATAAAGAAAAAAAATTGTATTTTTCAAACTCCGTTAAAACTGTCTGAGTAATGATTAAAATTATATTAATTTAATCTATCTGTTTTCATACGGGTGGGAAAAATCGAGACATTTTTATAAATTAACTTACATGTTATATTATACCCTGCAAAGAAAGGTGCATCTACGAAAGCTCCAGAAGAAGCTTCATTTCTATTCAGTTATTTGGCCTCTTGACCAATCCTCAGATATCTAATTTCAAACACTTCCTCATACGTCTTGACGAATATTTTCATATACAGGAAAACATCTTGAAGAATGAATGTAAGTTGTTTACAGCAAAACGTAACATGTACAAAAACAATACTTAGAACTTGATGCATGAGATTAAAATTAATTCAGATAACGTTGTGATAATATCAGATAAAGAGGAAAATGTTTATTTTGTTTTCAGATTGTCAAAACTTTGAGATTTCTATGTGAGATATTAAATGAATTTAATAGTGGAGCTATAGCTAATTTTGCAATGTCATCGTGATCTAGGATTGAAAAATTCAGTTTAAGCATCATCCAGACGGTTGAAATTACGTACCAATCATGCCTTTCATAAAGAAGACCTTGGTGGAAACTTTAAAACGTATTAAAATTTGGATTAAATCTACGTTTCACACGGATGCAAACCAATGTTTTAATCCGTGTGGTTAATATCTTAATAGAGGTTCTATTAAGGTTGAAATGTGGATAATATCCAGTGGGTTCGCTTTTCTAGTTTCACTTTTTCACTTCCACGATCTTAGGCATCCCTAATAATAAAACCATTTTTTTCGTACCTTTCCATGTCATATGGTCAAACTTTTCTATAGCGTCTATTTGTATTACAGAGTATCGAGATTTGCTTATTTACGCAAAACATGACCGGTGTAATAGATCTCTTGATTGAGCAATAGAACCGCCAAAAACCGACACTAATTTTATCACGTCATCCATGTACACAAAAAATATGCATTAACGAATATGACCCGAAAATCACAATCAGATCTTGATTAGATTTATATAGGACTACCTCTGAATCATGATCTACCTTCATAAATAAATATGGAAATCCATTCAATATTGATCGATTATTCGCAGAAATATCATAAATAAAACCACAGATGAATTAATAACCTGCTCCTATTTAGAGCTACAAAGTTACAAAATCGTTTAGTTAAAAAAAGCAGAAATATTCCTGCAGTATTGTAAAAGGGTAATAGTTATTTCCGTACAGACAAAATCACTAGCTATACTTTAATAAAATCGCGGGAAGCACAAGGCCTACGCGTGTTATCTGAAATTGTTTGATTATGCATTAGGATTTCCTCCATCTATGAACGTTTGCCTTAATTGCTGGTTCATTAAAACATGTCCTTTGCCTAGTAGAGCGTGGTACGCTATTTGAATACTTATTTAAGATTGCCTAGTTTTATTAAGATTGTACTGTCCCATGAATGGACCATTGGAGCCAAGGACGATTGGTTATGAAACCTCTGCGCGTGATTTGTATTGGAATATCCATTAATATGAACACTTGCATGAGACGCATGCATGCAATGAACGAGTTGAAAATTTTAATCCATTCATGTACCTATATTATAAGTATATATCTTTACTAGAGGGCCCTTGCGGATACGGCAAGTAATACGATTCTTATAAACCTGGATAATTATTTATTACCGGCGGTAGAGTACTACCAGTACTATTTTCACGTCATATTTGTGACCTAAAAGCGTATGAAGCGTATATTTCATATTTAATTTAATGTTTTTCTTAAAGCGTCGCGATATGACGACTCTATCGTCCGCTGGAGGCAATTTAGTGATTTTAGTTAGTAGATTATTCCACTAATGCAGTTAATCCTAATTAGGTAGTAGAACCCAGCCCGGCGAGGCGTTTTACTGATTCCTGCCGCCAGAAAGTTTTAAGATTGTCAATGTGCTGGAGGGCAGTTTAGGCGGTAGATTTCTGTAATATATATTATATAACCTGATATCCTGGCCATAATTTACTGATATACTAGTTCTCCTACCACCCTCCTACTCTACCATCGGGGAAGCCCCTGCTTGTGCACTATATGATAACACAAGTTTATTTTAAGATGTTCGTTTATAATGTAGTTAAAATGGCAGTGTCGAAAAAGATTCACCGCGAGCCTAATATTTCCCAAGACAATTTAACGCATAAAAAGATTAAAGAAGGTTGTAGGTGCTAATGCATCCGTGTACCATGGATGTACATCCGGTCCCTCGGGGTCCGTTAATTGGTCTGCGTAAAAGGGATATCATGTTGGTCCGCCTCGCCCCGCATCACAGCTTCCTCTTACGATATAGGCGACAGGTCGGAGGACAGTTTTTGACAATCTCAAACGAGCCGATGCCGAATAATGAGACCTCCCGCCGAGTAATACTGGTGGTTTAATCTGTTTCGACACTTAAGAGTTTTATAATATTATTTAAATGTTTTTGCTATAAGATAGTTAACACACTCGTATAAGTCTCCTGATTGTCCCCTCTGAGTCCAACAACAACGACAACCCTCGCAGAGATGCCCAATAGTTGTTAATTACTGGTCGTTTTCCTATGACTGGGATTTGAGACCATGTGTATAAGTCTATTGGCTACCATACTCTCCAGCGCTGAACACTAGTTTTGATGCTACTTTGGTATAAGTAAGTAAAGGGATGGTATCTAGGCAAGCTGCTGCACATTACTTTACCACTAAGCGATCATGAAATATTTATTCAGCTCTTAATTGTTTTCTCGAGAAAATGAAGTATTTGAGACTATGCAATCTTAATCAGTGTTGCAATACAATTGCGAATTTAGTGTACTCAATTGCTCGGATTACTTTCTAGTCTTTAAAGTACAGACCTATCTGAAACTGGCGTGTTTATTAAAAAAATGAGCGAATAAAATAAAGGAAGATAGACAGGTCTATAGAAATCGTGACACTTAACACTTCGCACTTAATACAGACGGTAGAGCACACAAAAAGGTTTTGTGGTAAAGCAAAACTTATGGCACCTGATTTAGACCCTACGGAAAGGCAGTACGGAAATGTATTTCGTGTGGGATGATTCCCACCATGTAAACTAGTTATAGTAATAAAATCATGTACTGTAACTACACGATTCAGTATGTAATCTCAACTTAACATTCCCATGACGAAGACTTCAACTGTGACTGCGCAACGTCGCTGATCATTGTACCGTGTTTGTATATCTTCAATTTATGAATGGCTGATGATTATTCTTTTCAAACAATGGATTCTATTATCAGCTACATTATACAATTCTTGTTTCTCATTTTTTGTAACATTGACCTGACTGATGAGATGCTTGGTTTATTTTACGACTTCTGAAAGATATCATAAAATACCTTCATCGGTATAATGCTACTATAGTGAGATTATTTATTTAATTGGTAGTCTATATTATATTTAAGACTCCTTTCATTATGTTTGTGATCGCATTCCAATGGATCTATCGATTTTTGAGAGATTTCAAAAAAAGGTATATAATATTATCTATATTTTTTTTACGTTACGTTACTATTTCTCTGTCATTTATGAACATATTTTTATTTAATAAATTGTACTTATAGTGTTGGTTCCATTGTTACCAAGTCTACGAGTAAATCTGATTATGTAATCTGATTGGGAAATCGAAGAAAATACTTAATTTCTGTGGAAAATTCTTAAGTTCTATGGAAAATACTTAATTTCTGTGGAAAATACTTAATTTCTGTGAAAAATACTTTATGTTGTGTCACATGAAACAGTCGGATTTTTTGCAATTTTACTGCGCTTAAATTGTCATGCTAGTTTTTATGTACCTGATACTATTTGGTTATTAGGAGTGTAGGTAGGTAAGTTTATTTAGTGATGTTACGCGATGTATATGGCAGTTCAGCGTTTGCCCTAGCCTTTTGAATCCGCATCCTTCGTACTACTAAAAGCACAAGTCCAAATTTAGACAATTACAGTTTAACAATTTTCGAATAATCGAGAATGTCTTAAAACTAATACAATTTTTGCTCGATATCTTTCTTTAACTTGTCGCCTTTTCCCCCCCCAAAATAAGAAAACATGTCATCGTTTCGGCATAATTCAAACATAGCAGCTGAGCTACTGATTTATTGTAATTTCTGTAAAGCTGCAGAAATATGGGGAATTTTATGATGAAATCTTTTTAAGCACAAAAGATTTATGGTCTAAATTTTGCACTCTGTTCTTTGAAATTTTAAAGACCAAACCGAATTTCTAAACTAAAACTAAATATACGTAACATGAGTTTGTTGCGCTATTACACATATTATGTATGCATTTTGTTTTTGCACTTAGGCGTCACATGATTGGCCATCCGCTAGCTAGACAATGTAAGCAGTATTTAATTATTGCTACGTTGTATCCGGATCTAAATTAACATTCACCATGTGTAGAATGCGTAATTTATTGATAAACAATGTGCATGATATATTTACAGCATAATCAAAGGCAAAAGCTATAGGCAGATTGGGCTAGGTGAAAAAGCAGGAGATCTTAGTTTATTTGTTCAATAATATAACGTAACATACATAACTTTGAATTTTTTATATTCCACAAAAACATTTAATGTGTCCACACTTTTTGAAGAATTGAGAAGTGAACAAAATATTATAGAAGTGTTCATTGGAGATAGATATTTGAAATATTTTACGATATCAAAAAGAAAGAGATGCTTGCTTGGTCGAAGCTATTGCTAAAGTTTGTTGCGACTCAACTGATAAATGAAGGTTAGAGCAATTAAAACTTTCCTTCTCATTTTCAATGGGTTGAGGCGCCATCGTGGTTTTAGGTTTGTCACACGATTTACATTATTATTTTACAATTTTTAACCTGAAAACCATTAAATGTCAACAGTGTACCATAGGTCTCCCACTCAAACTGCACTTATATTTCTTGCAATTAAGCTGTTATCCAGCAATATACGAGCTTGTGGCTTAGAACTATAATGGTTGATAAAAATGCTTCGTTAATTTACATTCGTAGAGTTGAAGCTTTACATGCGTTCTAGATGCGCTTACGATTTTATGTATTTGTGAACAAAGAAAGTGTAATTTGTTTCGAATCGAATAAAAGAGTCGAAGTTTGTTTCAAAACAGTCAAAATTCAAGTTTAGAACGTTATGTTGTAAAAATGTGAATAAAAGTGCTGCATCCAGATTTTGCCGTTCACTGCTACACAGTAAATCGAGATAGCTATATGTATGGACAGGATATTCTCGTGGCTATGTACTAAATACCTATGGACGTGGAATAGTGTGCGTACAGGAAACTCTTTGGATATGTCGGAATTAGAATCAAGAGCCGGTTACCGCTGGACCACTCGTATTTGTATTGGATGTCGGCCGCACTTCCATTTCCGCCTATCAAAATCGTTGTATTAAAATAAGATATGAGCATCAACCTTTACAAACGTCTGATATGCGAGTTACGAGCTATTGAAACGTTAAATTAGACGTCAATCTCGAATTTCTAACACTATCTCGATCTGAATTGGATACTCGATTGTAGATTGGACATCGTGGTCATCCATCAATTACGTAAGGTGCTTAATGGGGGAGGAGGTAGATCCAAATCTCATCTAATCTGAAGTAAGATACTTGTAGTGATTTTGTTTTCGCAAACAATAGCTCTAAAATCGTATTCTATGCTAAAATATTGATATGGCAGAAAACTGTATTCGGGCAAACACTGCTCAGTATTCTGTAATTTTAGTCTATTTTTTCAGCGACTTCAAATAATAAAAATATTGAGTACGTGGTTACGCTTTGGAAGAAATTTGACTTATTTAGACTTAATGAACTTTGAAAAATCTCACCCGATGTTTAAAGATAAGGTTACGGCAAATGGAGGCGAAAATTATTAAACGTGTTTCGTGTAGTAATTAATTTAACCCTCTTTTAGTGATAAAACAATACTGCATACATATATATATATGTCACGTTTAAACTTTTCTGATCAAATAGCGAGATTGCAACCTAGGTTGCAATGTAAAGACTGCGTAACCCGAAACGTGTTTCAATGTTTCAATGAAGTTAAATTAATACCGTACTAATTTGTGGAATATTCCGAAAAGTATGGTATTTGAACCTAGCAATCGACAAACATCGTGTCGTCACGTGGTTCGGGTTAGATTTTCGACAGAGCTAGCATTTTTTGTGGGGAAAGTAATAATTACATTTACATACAACGTGTCGACCGCCCATCATTGTAATATTTTATGGAGCCGCCTGCTTATTGGCTATTTTGTAACATGAAAAACTTAATAGCAAAGTAGATTGAAAGCTCAAGGAAGCCTTTATTTGTCAAGGTAAAAACCAAAGAGTATTTAAATACTACGTAATAAGAGACGCGACTTCTATAGATACATAGCAAACCTGAATTTTATATAAAGTTGTGATGGTGAAAAGGTATAACCCGTGTAATTTTTAAGTAAGTTTAAAGGCATTCAGATATAAGGCAACTAGTGTCATATGATTTAGGCGAATAAAAAACATAACAAACTTATTTTTTAAATTTTTTATATGAAAGTTGCGCCAAACTGGTAAAAACTTTTTATTCTACCACTAGTTTTTGCCCGTAACTTCGTACACAGGCTGAAATTAAAGTGATTTTTCGTGGTTAGTGATGGGAGCGAATGATTTCTCCGGAGTGATATGTGTGCTGAATCAACGTTCAGCTGTAAGCTACTACTAAGCAAAACTGGGCGAAAATTCGTTTAGTAGTTTTTGAATGAAAATTGAATAGAAATAAACGTACAAACATTTAAAACCCTCGTTTTAGGTCATATATTCTTGTATTCTGTGTACAATACGCACGATTATTGTTTTCGAAAATATTTCATCTACAAATTTAGTTTTGTTACTGTTTTATTATATTTAATATAACATAAATATAACAAATAATTTTAAAGTTCTCAATGAATGAATTATGTATACAGTCCTTTAAGGCGGACTATCAAGTTCATTAGATTTGCTCCCTCGTTTTATTTTCGATGTTTTTCGACGTCCAACCAACGGAAGTCATTATGCGTTTTCCGCCGTGCGCTGTACTGCCATGTGAAAATATATTCATTAAAACAGCGACCAGTAGTTTACTTAGTCATGTTCTTATTTAAAAGTATCAAGAAGCATCCGAATGGTATAGGGAAGGTTACTGACCGATCTGTCTTTGGGAGAAGTAAACTAGGAGGTTTGGTTTCGTATCGACCGTCTTATTGTTGAAGGTTTCGCATGCAACTACCCTAACATATGCGAGGGTTGTTTAATTCTCAACAGGACAGACATTTGTATGATGAACATGAAGTTTATATCAATATTTGACTAAATAACAAAGTAAATTCCGAATTAAATGATTGTCAATCACAAAAACTGAAAATTAATAAAAAAGCTTGCAGTGCCAATCTAGAGAAGCAAAGGATATCCTTCTTTTGAGGCTAAGGACCATTTGAAACTCGAAGAAAATTGTATATACTGTTTCATTAAATTTTTAGATTTTACCTTAATACATATTTGTTGAGTTCATTCTTATTACTTTAGTACTATGTTTGTAATTCGTTTTATTGTATCTTGCACTTTAAGATGTTTTCTTTGAGGAGAAGTAAAGTCCCAAGGTAAGCATTTAAGGTAAATTTGGGTATGGATCCAAGGCCCCCGGTAGACTTGCATATGAGGTCTAGCCCCCTTGCCACAGGACAGTGGTGCACAGACTATAAAATCTATGGTATATGCATACGCTTGACTCTTACCATAAAAAATGTGTTTTTGATCGCTTTTTTCTTATCCCACAAATATGTAATATAAGCGCAGTAAAAGTGTAAAAAGCCGATTAAAATTTTATTACATATCACGTCGTCTACGAATACAAGTATATGCATTTTTCCTAGATATGACTCAAAACCGTTTCTGTGGGACCACCTCCTCTAACATCATGACAAATTAAGAATGATAAAATTAAAAATGTTCAAAAATTTTGACAAAACATATTTGTATGTAGCTAAGAAAGAAGAAAGCTCTTAATCACGTCAACCTGTAAACGATATATCCACATCGAAATCGGTCCAGTCGGTAAGGAGTTATGAGGCCACAAACAGACAGAGACAGACACTTCAAATTTATAACACAACTGTTTTTCCGAAGTGGGTAACAAAACACCATTAACTACATTTGTTATTGGCCGACTATTCGCTCAATAAACATTAAAAAAATAAACAAAAATATAAAAAAAATTTGGTCTCGGTTAGTACAAGGTTATTTTGCCTCACTTTAAGCCAATGAAAAAGTATCTTCATGCCCATATCGTTGAAGTGATAGGTAGAGCATCCAGGGCATACACGACTAGTTCGAAAACACTAAGCCCCACAATGTGATAGATGGCAATCGGGATCATATCCAATATCGTGCAACGTTATTTTTGTTAAAAAATTGAAAATTTACAAATGAAACTTGTATAAATACGGAGTTATTTCATGTTGCCGATCGTCTAGAAAGGCAGGAAGATTGCATGTCATGTTTGTGAAAACGCTTAAGCGGTATTGCACTCGCGGGGCTTAGGGCAAATATTGACTTGCTAAATGTTTGCCGTAGCGAGCACACTCGTTCCTTGTGCCACTGCATGCGGCGTAGGTGGTACACTCAGTGTTGCAAGATTATTGAAAACTTTCTAGAACGCCTACAGTGAACTATTTTTTTTTCATAATATTGGAAGGCAAACAAGCAGACGGATTTCCTGATGGTAAGAAATTCACCCCGTCTAGAGACACTAAAGGTGGAAATGGTGCGTTGCCAACCTTAGACCGGGATGTTAGGCCTCTAGCAAAAGAAAATTTACCGGCTACCTTACCCTTAGAACCGGGACACGTCAACGGTGAGCTCTTTCATTATGGCGGCAGGAATAGGTAAGGCGGTGGTACCAATCCGGATTCCGGGCGAGTCGCTGCTATAACTAAAAAAAATCCTGATAGTTCATAATATTTTAATGACAATGCAACTGAGCAATACCAAATACCTAGATCGGATACACGACCATTTTAATCTTACCGCCTTTCTGGTCTAGCCGTCTGATATTGAACTTGACTTCACGAATAATCTGGTTCGATCCTCCAGTGGAGAAACCAAATGGAAACGTGTTTTCTCAATTTTGTAATAACGTTGAACGTGATTCGGTTTGTGCCTGGTTGGTGATAAACTTGTTCTAAGAGCGAGCGTAGGTAAAATAAGTCATTACCAACAAGATCACTGGTGGTAGGTGGTGGAGGTAGGTGGTAGTAGGTAGGTGGTAATAGGTTTATCTGTTAAGTTATTTCTCCGTAGCCCTGATATTTTATCTATGCGGTTGCGATTAAATTCGACATTAAAATTGAGACTGTTATTTACGACTTGCTCGTATTTATTATTCTTTTGAGGAATGCAAATAGGCTTGCCAAATTCAAAATACGAATTTGCTCCCGCAAATAGCGATTTTGAATGCGAGACAAGGGTATAAAAAGCAGGATCTGACCCAACTAATTTTGTCTAGAATACAAAAAAAATGAGTTTTCTTTGTGTCTGTATGAAAAGTTGAATTACAAAATAATAGTCAGTAGTTACTAAAAAATAGACTGTAACTTATAGTGTAACTATCTGCCTGCTCCGGCTTCGCTCGGATGGTAATTTTTTTGAGCATAAATTGAGATGTAAACTATCCTATCTTTCAAGTTTGATCAAACTGCACACGGTGTGCAAATTTCATTGAAATCGGTTCAGTAGTTTAGGAGTCCATTGCGAACAAACAACGTGACACGTAATTTATATATATTAAGATAAGATTTACATTTTAATACGCAAACTATAATTTGCTTTTCTAATGAGGATTTTTATTGAGGTTCGGTACTTTAAAGAATTTTAAATTTACATATATTATTATTTTCAAGTTCTAAATTTGATGAGTGCCATGCAGTGTGAGTGTGTGTGAGAGTGAGTGAGCACCTAATTATGAAAAGCGAGATATTTAGCGTCCTACAATCACCCTGAGTGGGACGTCTCGTTAAGTGTCTCAGAAATGGGATGTCCTAGTTGTGATTGCATTTTCCGAAGGAAACGCAGAAAATTCATTAATTAAAAATCCATTAAAAATTACTAAGAAAAATTTTTCAATTCAAAATTACTATAAATCAAATTTGGTATATTAAAGAGTTTCTGACATGGTAACCCTATATTTTTATATGAAAAGGATGAACCGCCGAGATATACAATGTTTGCGTTAAACAAATCGTGTTTGCACTCCTGCGTATCGCCCGCACGGATCACTGATGTTTGGATAGATGCGTCCTCACGTTTTGTTTGTTTTGCTATATGGATATTGTATTTGTTTAGACTTGTCCTTTACTGTTGTGCTAGTGTCAATTGATACATAAGTGTGCATATTGACAAATTGAGGTTAGTCTTAGTATATTAATATATACTAAGACTTAATACCATCTAACACACCATCTGGCCATAATGGCCAGATGGTGTGTTAATATTATTAAATCATTTAATCGTACAGATTTACTACACAAGTAAAAAAAAATACATAGCAAAGAAGCCGACCAAACTCGTGTTGTTGCAAATCGTTTCTGTTCTGTGATGTCAAGAGCGAGTTTCAAGAGTGACATAGAGACGACGGAGAGAAAAAACATTGTACATACATACATACCTTCACGCCAAGTCCCTTACGGGGAAGAGAGTATCGAGTGTCAGACCTCACGATCCTGACACATAAAAAAAATTGTAGTACCTACCTATTATTACTTATACGCGTATCTTTTTTGGTTATAATGATGTTTAAGCAGTCAAAACTGAAAAGTGCTATTTTCCACAGTACTATAGTTGACCTAGGACAGAGGTTCCCAAACTTATTTCATGTAACGCCCACTTTGAAAATCAGTTGTTTTGTAGCGCCCCCACCTCGTTTTTTTCTTGTTAAGGACCTCAATGACATAGTTATTTTGCCTAGCGTTTAAAAACAAAACATTTTTTCTAGATTTATACCGCCCTCCTCTAGGCTTCCAGCGCCCACAAGGGGGCGTTATCGCCCACTTTGGGAAAGTCTGACCTAGGACAACCCGTAGGTACTTTAGAAGAAGACACAGCGCTTGCGTAAACAAAGATCGAACGGCCCATTTTGACCTAGAACGTCTAAATCCTTTAAGCTAGAAATGCATCATCCTGAATTCTGTTGAATGCTTTAGATTTTTTGGTGAATCAATAGTAATTTTTTTATTGAATTTGCTTTGCAAAATTGCTACAATATTACAGTTTAATAAAAGTAATGTGACTGTTAAGTCATGTACCTAAACAAAGTCATCTTGCCACGTGGAGGCAACCACGCTATTGACCTATTATGACCCAGCTTTTGAATGGAGAACATTTGAATGGTCAGTCCCAACCTAAAGTGGAAAAAGGAAAGAAAAAGAAATACAATGGCAGAGATTCTTTTTACTTTAGTCTTATTTATGATTCGCTGCATTCTGCCTAGGTTTTAGCATGTAAAATTACTTAGACTCTTCAGAGGAACCACTTGAATGGTCAATGTGACTTTGAATTTAAAGAGGTGCACGTTCCCAGTTTATATAGATTAGAGGATATGTGCATCACAAAATTATAAGTTTTCATGTTTATAAATATAAAAGTTAAATACTTTTAAAATTGTCTTACGAAAAAATGCAGTATCGATGATTTTCTAGCCCATGCACAATAAGCAAGTCGATTGATTAGGGAAGTTGCTTCTAGAAATTTGTTTATTTCTGGCAATGTCCTGAAATAATATTGGCCACGCCCATGTGGAGGAAGAAAACATTATGTATAACATGAGTATAAATCAAGATGAAAATGTTCCTCGAAGGAAATAGAAACACTATTATATTGTGGAACGAGCTGAGTGTCGGAGCTCATTTGGCAAATCCACTAACATCCGTAAACACTAATCCGCCAAGGCCGTCTATGTTTACGGTGCAACTCAACAACACAAGCGTCACGCATCGCTAATGTATTTATCAAATATACTGATTTTAAGCATCTTCGCGCCCATATCCCCGAAGGTGTAGCCAGAGGCACAACCAGGGCACCCGCACGACTAGCCGAAGACACTAAGTCCCACAATGTGATAGGTGGCAAGCCTATCGCCAACCTCCAATTTCGAGCAACATATTTTTATTAGAAAATTGAAAAACCCAATTTTCTTTTTGTTGGATTCGAACCCGGGACCTCATGCAGTCAAGTCCAACAACTGAACCGCTCGACTACAGAGGCGATTCTATAACCATTATTATTACTCATTCTACAGTCATTTGTAATGCAATATTATATTTTTACGTTGTTATAAACTGGCCATTCATAACAACACCAAATATGGAACGGCCAGTACAACGGCTAGTACAGCGGGGCGAGTGGAATATCCAATGCTTTGGTTATTTCTGTTGGCGCAATGACAGTGGCATAATCGCGTTCTGGTTTAGAAGGTTTTTGGGCAGCACATTTGCCCTAAAACCTCGGCCAGGACATAACAGAAAAGTGACGTACTTGTGTCTAGGCCGCAAGACGTGACGTGTGCTTATTCGTTGAGTATGTCAAAAGTGTATTAAGATTGTATTACGTGTCTTCCTAATCCTACATATTATATTACTAACTAGCTGACCCGCCAGACGTCTTGTCCTAACTTTGAATTATGTTTTTTTTTTCAAATGAACCTCATCCTGAAAACTAACACAACGAAATAAAATTGGCATAATTGGTCAATACGTTTAGACTTGATACGTTGATCAAGGGAAATCGGGATTGATTTTTACATATACATATATGTATTGTAAATGCGAAGGTTTTTGAAAAAGGAAGGTAGATTTTTTTTACTTTGTCACTTAAATATTAACGGATTTAACGCAACGGATTCAGAAGAAATTCCGAAGTCCAGTTAAGTTAAGCAATACATACAATAATCACTCAAAAAAAATAATTGGAATTCATGAAAATTTAGTTAAAACCTCAGAATATAATTTCTGAAGATTATGTATAGTTTGGCACTCTGGTGGAAGTAAGTTATTCCACTCCATAAATTGTTGTCGAGAGCCAGAATTCTATTTGACTTTTAGATAGCCGATATATGTTCATGCTAAGGGTACTGGTCAAGTTATCTTTGATGTGGCAGGCGTGCACAATTCAATAAAGTTGGCTGCGTGTAAATCATCAGCGGAAATGAGTGGCAGTAATGAGGTTCGGATGTCGCTCACCTATTGTGCCTTGCGAATAGATATCGACTTCCTCAGTTCAGTTATTGGTAACACACCAACATAACGAGGCATTGTTCGAGTGTCAGGAAGTCTTCAAGACCATCATCTTGTTTTGTTTTCAGGACACAGATCCCATGGTTGTGATCTGATTGTTAAAACTCTTGCGTGAATTCTTTAATCTGATCTAGGCGTTGGATGAGTGACAATTGATGAAGTATGCGAAATTCATACTAAAGCTTAACATGCTGGCTGAGGGATTGGCGTAAACATCTAACGCCTACGAGGCTCGGGCTCGATTCCCGATTAGGGCAGGAATATGTGTGCCTACGTATTTGTCTATTTGGGTGTTTAATAAATATATTAAAGGCAGCTCGTAAAAGGCGGGCATATGCTTACCGTCACTAACACCGTGACATCCTACTAGGTGGTAGCGTTTCGCAGTGACTCACCCGGATTGGTACCACCGCCTTAGCTTTTCGTGCCGTCAACGTCAATGTGTCTCTAGGCGGCGTGAATTTCTAACTGTCAATATAAAAAAAATCAATCGAAGTATTTCTATGTCTTTACGCCGTGGAATAACATCATACATCATAACAGGAGCTCATAATTTGCTCAATTTGGGCTTAGATGATTTTGTAGTAATTGAACAGAGATTTTTGTATTCGTTATTACTTAACATTAGGATAGTCTATGTCTAAACGAACAGAATTTCTTACTCAATTCCATGATATTTGACACATGGCAATCAATTGTGTTTCGATTGCTTAATGTGCTAATTTTTCAAAATGTCTGTGCTGGGTCAATGTCCGTATTTTCCGATGATAATTTACAGACTTCCGAGAGAATTTAATTTTGTTGCAGTTTTATCCAACTGCGATGAAAATCGGAAATCGTGCTTGAATGAAGCGACCAATTCAAATGTTTGTAATCGTCGATCACGAAGTGACCCCGCTTCTAACCTTATACGCTTTTACAAGTATTGTCCAATGTCGCATTCTTCAGTGGTGATTTAAATATTCATACTGTCCATAATTTTGTATGTTTCTTCGTTTTTTTAACTTGTTAGTTAACATTGTTATGTTCTATAGTAGTTTGACCATGTTGGGCTCGTAGTTAGGATACATGGCTTATGTCATCGAGCTTCCATGGCGCTCGGGTTTGATTCCCCAGCTCTCATTAATAAACGCGGCGTAAATTACTCTAAGGTTTAACCATGGATTGTAGTCCTTATAACAATGTAATACAGACTATAATATCAACTTAATCCTACACCACATTTATTAATAAGACGGCAGAGGTAGACGTTAGTGTTGTTTGAAGATAGATGTCTATATTTCGGTGTTTTGGTTTTAGCATGTATATAAAATTCTCGTGTCACAATGTTAGTTATTGTACTCCTCCAAAACGGCTTTACCGATTTTCACCAAATTTTGTACGCATATTCAGTAGGTCTGAGAAGCGACTACTATCTATTTTTCATACCCCTAAGTGATAAGGTGACTCACCCCATTTTTTTACTAAAATCGCATTAAAAATAGCAGAAAAATGTCTGCCGGATCAGCTAGTTACATATGAATATGCCAATATCTATTTAAATGTTTTGTTTTAGTACTATTGATAGTATTGTTGAATATATTACCATGGTATTTATAACACTGGCATGCAATTTGTTTACTTCGAGGATAGATATTTTTTGTATAATTTGTCCGAATTTTTATTCAATACCTAAATACCTAATTGTTAATTTATAGGCGACGTGTTCTTTTCGTTATTATGAAATCCGTTTACTTCTTTAAATTTTTTAATGTTTAAAAATATTATTCAGTTATTAGTCGAATGATACTTATTACTTTATGTAAGTGGGATGAATGAAATGGTTTGATTTCATGCTATAAAAGTAAGTCAGTGTTATTTCTGTTCAAAACATAAAAATGTCTGTCAAATTCGCCCGCTGTATTGTTGGAGTTACGACCGGAAACGACCTTCTGTTGTTTTTAATTACATTTTTACGGTACGTGTGATATTATTTTTGTTTTTCTTAAGGTTGTAAAACGTTTTAGTATTCGATTCTCAATTCCTGGTTTTTGAGCAATTTGAAAACAATTGCAAATAAATTTAGTTTAATAACTGCTACTGGCCTTGTGCTAGACTTCCCTCATCGTTAAATGCATTTTATAAATATTTTATATCTATCATGTTACTTAAGATATTTAAGCGCTATTTGAGGTTTGAGATATGTATTTTCGAAAAAATAATTTTCATTTACATTTATGGGAAACTAGCTGTTGTCCGCGGCGTTGTCCGCGTTTTTATTGGTCCCATAAGAACATTTTTTCGGGATAAAATCTGTTATATGTGTTAATCCAAGTTACCCTCTTTGTGCGTGTCAAATTTCATGAAAATCGGTTCAGCCGTTTTTGCGTGAAGGAGTAACAAACAAACATACAAACTTTCGCATTTGTAATGTTAATACGACTATACCTACATGGGTACTTATAGACCGGTATGGTGAAGTTGTAAAACCCGCGAGGTTAGCAACATATTAGTAATTTAGAATAATAATTGGCTAGTCAATTGTACACATAGATAGGAAAGGGCCGAATTAAAAAATTGTAAAAAATAATTATTTAAATCAAGCTATCTTAATGCAAACAAGGATACTTATGTTGGTTCAGTTTTAATTTAACGCGTGCATCCGTAAGAACCGTTCTGGGAACGTCCGCACGTTCCGGGCACTGCATGAGAACGAAACCAAGAAGTACAACCAGCCAGTTGAAACGCCATGAAGCCCATTTGATTCAAATCATTTTTTAAAGCCTTTGAAGCGACCATTTAACGAAATCTGTGGGAAATCGCGAATGTTACACAAAATTAAATTAAGAAAATAAGAAAAGATAAATTCTAATATCATATCTCTACATATTAGTTACATATTAGTTGGAGTTTGTTGAATCGGCTCAAGTAAAATATAGGAGAAAAAATCAATTAAGAATTTAAGATTTTCACGTAACTAAAAAATAAAAAAATGCAAAATTATAATAAATAAATAAATAAATTATATTAAAGATCGTAATCCTGTAATGATGGATCACTTTGAATAAATAACATACGAACTATTTATAATTAAGACTCTACCATAATAAATTTTATTTAATTTAATAAAGAATATTTCGTAACGACTAATTGTTTTAAAAGAGTCAAAGCAAATAAAAATAGCAGTTGGAACAGTTTTGTCGCAGTACATATTCAGAATCTAGGACAATTAAGTGAAGACCACTCAGTTTCCCAATTTAAACAAGTCTGTTTCAAGGTCTAGATTTTTTATTTTTATTTTTAGACTTTGACATACTTGGAGTGAAAATTTATGTAATGTAATAAGTCGGCTTTGTTACAAAACTTATAACTCATTAATTGCTGGACCGATTTCTGTCGGATTCGTCTTAGCCCTGAACCTCATGCAGGATAACAAAATAACGGTTATAAGAATTAAAAAAATAAGTTGAAAAATTCACAAGCCACGGAGTACGGAGTGTGAACATGGTTATTATTAATTTAAATAAAAAAAAAGAAAGTCACCATATAAGTCATGATATGGTGATTTTTTATTTTTATTTTGAACCTGTATTAGTTTTATATTTTGATTAAAATTAGAGTAACTATTGCAATAGACTGCTCATGTTTTGTAATCTTATAACCAATATATTATAATGTTTCAGTTGTATGTATTTAGTACTAGCCTAACCGGCGGTCTTCGTATCGCTTGATGTTAATAGCTCTAACTAACTATACACTAACAGATTGTAGAGATTAAAGTCTTGTTTTTTTCCCATAATGCCTGCAGTTTCCCGTTTTTTTAAGAACCTTTTTCTGGCAAAAACAACACAACAAAAAAGGATTTAGTAAAATTAAATCTCAGGAGGTCTAGAAAAGGTTCATATTAGAATCCATAGTAATACTGATTACTAAATCGCTCCTAGTTCAAATTCGACCAACATAATTATGAAAAACAGACGATTTAAACCAACAATAAAACCGATGAGGTTTTCAATTCGACGTGTATACTTGTTTTTATGTATACATATAACTTTGTACAGAGTTGCCCTATTCTGATATTAAAATTAGGATAGAGTATAGCTCAAGGTGATCTGATACAAATTTTATTGTGATTGGTTCTGTTATTTTTGAGTTGTTAATGTGGCTAAATAAACAAATAAATACAATACGTATTATTAAGACGACATTATACTGAAATTGTAGTCTACTTTGTGCAGTTATTAACTTTATCTAGAAAATGCAGATAGTAAATTTTGAAATTCATAATAGTCTTGAACGAAGATGTCAACGGAAAAGGATCAATTGTTAGATTTAACTCAAACTTTAATCAATACACGACCTTGTGAAGAACGGCACGCTAACCTAATTTGAGACGTGCCCGCGCGTGCTTCGAGCGGATTATTTGTGAACGATGCTTTTAACACATCTGGACTTAGTTACTGGTGCATTTTTTCGTAGGATACTACGAACAGCAAACAAACGGCTTTCTTGTTTGTAAGAGACAATCGTGGCTTATAACGACATAGATGTAGATGCTGTCCTGTGGTCTAGGTAGTAGGTCTTTACCTACGAAAGTTTTTAGAGGGGAACTTTCTTGAAAGTCTAATTCGAGTCGAAGTCGTTTAAATGGGTTTTGGCAAAAAAGACATGGCCCTCTTGGTGATCAGAGACAACCCTGGTATATAATACCATAGACGTTATAGATTTAAATATGTAATTAATATCCACGGACACTATTGTGTTAATCAACGATATTAATACACAAAAATACCAGTAAATTTAATAAACACGCAGACCCAGAAATGCAGACGCCTATTTATCGGGAATCAAACTCGAGCCTCACAGTATTGTTCGGTGATGATAGGAGTGTACGCTAAACCCTCGAGTGTGGCTGTTCTGTGGTTAGGCCTAATGGGCAAATCTACTGGCTATCTGCATAGTTTGGTGAAGTTGTAAAAACCGCGGGGCTAGCAACATGCTAGCCATTTCAAAAAAAACGCTGGCTACTGGAGCCTCTTGTTACCTCTCACTCGCACACACGCTGGACAAAAAAAATACACTTAGGTTTTAGTGGACAAGAATAGGCGAGGCGGTGTATCCCTACCAGGGATGTTGCTGCACAGCACTCTAACACCAGTGATTATATTTAATGAGGATTCACCACACCACCTTACGCGATGCATCTAAAGAGGACATTTCAAAGTTAACGAAATCTAATATTATTAATACGTGGAAGTATATTTAAATATTGATAAGTTTTTTGCTTGTAGATGCGGACGGACTTAAATGATTTTTGCGTCCAATATTTCAAATGCTTGTTAATTTATCTGAAATTTTCCAACTTTATTCCAAAACATTCTTATAATTTCAAGTCTTTAAGTACCTTTTACAGATAATTACAAAATTTAAAATAGTTGAACGAAATGAAGTGGTTCTTAAGTTATTAGTTACGCTTTAATTTGGTAACATACCTACAGCAGTGATACACACCAGGTCTAATTTATCATGTTTCCAAACTAACCAAGAATCTTATTTAAATATGTATACGAAATTTCAAAGAAATCGGTCCAGCCTTTTAGGAGAAATTAGGTGACAATCAGGACGATTACTATAGTTAATAGTTACAATGAATATGCCATTACCTATCAATACTCATTGGCACGTATTCTGTAAATCTAGTTCCAATATTGACGTCCTTGATATGGTTAGACTCGTTTCACTTCCTGTTACGATTATATACGCGGGGCACGTCACTCATTCAGACTCAATCAAAGGATCGCGAGTGAGATGTTCATTGTTTACCATGTTTGCGGTTATCCGCAGTTATGATTTCCTGTTGTCTCTTGACTTACTTGTATAACTTAATCAGTCGTTTCATTGAAAGAAATTGATGGACGCTGGCTAAAAGTAATTGGACTAAATAAATGGTTAGGAAGTTCGACACCATGAATCCTTTAATAGACATCCCAGAGTTTATGCCGTGGAGTATAAAAAAAAACATTAATTAAAGTAATATTCTCTTTGATTCCACACTATGTAGGTTTTATGACGATTCTGTTTTAGAATGATCAAATCTACCACCGGATCGGAAAACGGCTACTCGCTGTGAACGAGTGGATAGAGAGAAGTTGATAGTAAAGTTTAATTTATTATCTTCACCATCCTCATTTTATGTGTCGTTAAAATTTTGCAGTGTAACGTATTACGATCCATATGATGATGATTCATTTAACATTTGATAGTCATTTTTAGTGATGAGCTTTAGATAATTCATATTCAGATCGCAATTGCCATATTTTGTCTTTGATACGGACTAATATCTCAAACTTCAATAAAACGAACTGATCTAACATAAATATGAGAAAGTGTATGCTTACCTACACTACTATGTTAAGTGTAAGCATGTATCCAATTGCAACTCCTAAATATAATAATAGTATGATGGGACTCGTTTCACTGAAATGATGATATTATAAAGGCTACATTGCACGGAAAATGCGCAGAAACTTTACAATACTTCCTCGAAATTTCTTCCTTTATCGCAATATAATGATTTACCTTATTCTAATTTACTTAATTTTTACTGGCGGTAGGTCTGGACCTAAGAGGTTCATGTAATATTCTCCTTTCCATTAATTATTAAATATAAATACGCAAGATTAATTACATTTTATCATTAAATAAATAGATTGAATTAATCTTTTCGTTTGTGTTTTATTCATCAAGTTTTTCAATATAAAGTAAGGTTGTTTTTAAACAAGTGTACTTTGTCCGTGTACTGCGCGTGCTATTCGACTCCTACAGTTTTTAACCGACACTAAAAACGGAGTAGAGAGTAAAATATTCTCAAATCGAATGTATGTTTTTTTTTATGTTTGTTACGTGATTACTCCATCAATAGTCAACCGATTTTGATGGTTCTTTTTTAAGTAAATGGTAGTAATGATTTGTAGGTGGTCCCATATTAATTTTATTATGATCCGACTAGTGGTTTTTGAGTTATACTTTATATATATATATATAATTTTTTCACTTTTCTTGACAACCTCGATTCGATTGACGGGGTCCAAACTGAAAAACTCAATTCAAAAACTACTAGATCTGATTGATAATGACATTCCTTAAGAAATTGACGAAAATAATCAATTTTTGTTTACTTTGACGACGTAGTAGGTGACGAATCATTGAATGGATGGACCCTTGTTTGCATTTGTCAAAACCCAAACAAAATGTAATTAGTAATTTTTAAGTAATACGGTAAGAAATAGTTAAAATTAATAATTTTTGGTTTAAATACTTTTCCTATCCCAGTTATTTTTCTGAAGTAACTTCAACGGACGGAGTTCTTTTAAACATTTAAAATGTGTATAGATATAGATAGTGAGGCCCGGTTTAATCGACTTGTGACAATCGTAATTTATGTCGGCTGGTCGCGGCAAGACGCTGGGCCGGCCCGCCAAGGTCAGCGAGTTCGTTTGAACCATTCAGGGATGCCTGCCTCCTTCCCCCGCTGGGGCGGCAGGATATTCTCCTGCCTATACTGTACGATCAGTTTCTTTTTATAATCCACCTCGGTGCAATTTAATCGTAATTCACCGGATGCACTAACGAGTGTATAATTTTTTAAAGCTCACAGTACGACAGTTTGTTTTTGTGATGCATCTCCGTTACAACTCGTCCGTATTTGTTCAAATTAGTGGACTGATTCAATCAGAGATGTTAACGTACGCGGTAAAAAATATATTTTTTTAACGCATTATATTATCACATTTACACTTCAATGTTTGTCCGTCCTTGTACCGAAGTGGTATTAATTTTTTTATAGTATTTGTTTTAATGCAAAAAAGACATTTGAATTTAACTTTTTAAATGATAGAATACCAATTGATAAAATCCTTATTACTAAGTCATTATGAACTAAATAAACACATTTCATATACTTAGGTATGGTAGTCAGTAGACTGACAAAATAGGCCTAACATAATAGCCACAAGACAACGACGCACCTGTAACATCTATGTTGTATGTAGGCCACGGTTATCTTTTGCCTTCGGACACGGTTCGCAATACTTGTTCGGTGTTTCATGCCACAAAAAAGGTAGGTACAATGATTTGAATATGCCATATTTCAATTTGCCGCTATAAAATATTAAAGTATCTTCACGCCCATATCCCCGAAGAGGTAGGCAGAGACACAACCAAGGTTAATCTGCAAGACTGCAAAACTACGAAAAGAACATAATCTCCTTTTTGGAGTCACTTAAAAGTGTGTATTTGCTTACTTTTCGTATATATTTTGGACTTTGTTTAGTAACGGATTGTATTGAAAAACATACGTTCTAACCGAGTCTCCATCAGTTATTTTACGAGTAATTCGTCAAATTTTGCCTATGTAAATCAAATGAGTTTATTTGTGCGAGTGTAACGGTGTTTTCGTCGGTATACGACAGGAAGGCGGATGCCATAAACACACTTTTAGCCAAACCAAAATTATCGGCGCGCATATAGCTTTCGCTTTATGGAGGGATGTGATTGATTCATTGCTGGATTCGCTTATCATTATATACCAGTGTGGCGCAAATATCATCTGCCTCATCTGACGTCCCAGCGACGTGTCTATCCATAATGCACGCGGATTATAACCCTCATCAATCATATGAGGGTGGAATTGTACAATGGGTCGTTGTGCCGGAACTTTTAAATTTTTACATCTCTGGCACGAAATGAGCCAGTTTTATTAGACAAGGAAACACGTCTTTTTGCTGGTGTTTTATTCAAATTAAAAGTTTTGTAAATAATATACGTTCTGTTAAAAAGTTTGATTATTTTTTAATCGCGGTAATCCTGGATGCAAAGTACTTGGTGACTTTTGACTGAATGAAATGAATAACTTTGAATCCATAAAATGTATATTCAATCAATAAAACAAACAACATGAAAGACTTCATTTTATTTGATATTTTACTCGATTTTATATTTTACTTGGAAGGCTTAATTAAAACTTGTATTAATTGGAACACAATACGCTCTTATTTCTAATACTTGATCTCTTCTAGACGAAACTTGTAAGAAAATGCAGTTAAAAGATAGTTTTAGATTGGGTACATAATTAATCTACAATATACAACGATTACGATACATATTAACAACGATTTTCATCACAAAAATGCCTGACCTCTTCGAAACTAACCCTTTGATCAACGAGGCGTTAGAAATTATTCCGATTTTGAAAATTAGAAAACATATTGAAATGGTTTATTACTAAAGATAACAAGTAAATTTCATCAAATTCGGTTCATCAAAATATCTTAACCCTAGTTTGTGTCTCAGTTAACAATAAATTATTTTAAATACACTTATTTTATACGTTAGACATAGCAAATCCTTTTAAAAATTTGCAGTAATACAAGCGATTAGACCTTTGAATGAAAATAATTACTGGCCTGCTAGTCGTCAATGAACTGCACATGTGGGTTCGCGTGCCAACGTTAGAGATCGACATCAGATTCTGCCAACTGTCGGGACATGTCCGACGCGTGTAAATGTTGTCACTCCCACAAAGTGGCTTATCAATCACGCAGGATCGATTGAATGAGATCAATGAGTGCTGTGGGCGATCGGTCGACGAACTGCGCGGGCGCAGCCTTCCAGTGGTGTACGCTCTAATTTGATTTGACGACAATTCTGAACACCGTATGACAATCTGTTCCGCTGTCGACATGTTACTCAACTGTTGAACAATGCACAGATTAAATCATAGCAGTTTCAGTGTTAGGTAATGCGATTTGAAGTGTCATATTAACGTCCTGCGGGGTTAGAGTGAACACCGTCGTCTTGACACGAACGTTTCGTTTTGGCCCGCATTGAAATGTCAAACTCAAAAAACGTAGAACATCCATGCAAAACAAAACGTGACGTCGGCGATAGACGATAGTACGTCATGAAACGTTAGCGAATGAATGACATTGTTAGAAATTTGTAGAATAACGTGTCCAAAACTAAGATTTGAGAGGCGAATTCGTTTTGGAAACGAAACGAACGTTCTTTTTGCCTGCGATCGCTTTGTATGCCACGTTTCTAGAACTAATCATATTGTCAGTCGCGTTTCCCGTATGTTTCATATTTATTATTCACGTAATTTTAAATTATTAAGTATTTCGTTTTGATTAAATTTTATTTTTTTATATTTTCTTGTTTTCTTTCTTCTTATTACGTTTTTTGTAGTACGAGTTATTTTTTTGCTCCTCCAGTTTTCTATCTATTGAGTATCACGAATTGCTACTAAATTTGTATATTTATTTTTTTGCTATTGGAAGGCAAACAAGCAGACGAATGTGCTGATGGTAAGAAATTCACGCCGTCTAGAGACACTAAAGGTGGTAGGTAATGGTGCATTGCCAACTTGGTACCGGAATATTAGTCCTCGAGCAAAAATAAGTTTATTAGCTCTTTGCTACAATAACTATAATCTAGGGCTAAAGCCATATGCTTAAAAAAAGAAATTGACGCCAAGCCTTTGACACTTTTTACGTCGTTTCCATAGAGACAAACTTCAATTTTTCCAATCAATTTCGGTCATTGTTCAACGTCTGCACGATATCGCTTGAAGTCTTGATTATTCTAGCTTTTTAAGAAACGTTGACGTTTCGAAAGGAGACGCATCGTCCAAACGAAACGACGCGATCGTGCCAAGACGCAAGTGTACATTCTAGCCCCGCTGATCATATAAATGTATGATACGTTTAAACCAACCGGTTTTATATTTTGAAGTGCGTTATTGGATGGTTGTTTTTGGTCAAACAAAACCTCATTTACGCTTAAATTCCATTTGTCAAAAGATGGCCAAAATGTTGCAAGTAATTTTCAAATGATACGCTAACAAATAGTTAATAATTGATAATATTTTTTTCGTTTAAAATAGTTCTTTATTTAATGAGTCGTGTGATTTGATTTGTTTTTCATCTTGTTTACCAACTATGCCCTTTGCGTCATGCATTAAAAAACAAACATTTAGTCGCTTTTTATTTGTTATGTGTTTATAATGTGCTTATGAAAATGCTTGTTTATGACTAAAGTTTTGAACTGCGTGTTTTGGAATTGCCAATTGAAAGGTTGAGTTCGAGAACGATTGAACTAACAAATTTGACGAATGATTTCACGCAAATAACATTTAAAACATTGGGAGCATTATTTTCAATTCTACTTTAAAAAAGTCACCCTAAATATGGCGCTTGTTAAAAGTTAAAAGTGTTTTTGGCGATATAATCCATTTTTATATTGGAACTGAGATAATTATGATATTTTATGTAGGTTTAATTAATATTCAATGTTTTTGGTACTAGCGATCTCGACATTTGTGTCAGCTAAACCGTTTTTAGAGTTTAGACTGAATATTTCGAGATATAATGTGATTCTTGTTATTTTAAAAATGGCATTAGGTACATATTTTTATTTTTTTTGAATCCAACGATACATACATACATAAATCCGTCTGCTTGTTTGCCATCCAATATCATAAAAAAAATGTATCTACATTTTTTTTATGATATTGGATGGCAAACAAGCAGACGGATTTCCTGATGGTAAGAAATTCCCGCCGCCTAGAGACACCAAATGTGGTAACGGTGCGTTGCCAACCTGAGGCCGGGATGTTAGGCCTTGAGCAAAAGTAAGTTTACCGGCAACCGTACCCTCCGAACTGGAACACGTCATGACGTTATGGCGGCAGGAATAGATAAGGCGGTGGTACCAATCCGGGTGAGTCGTTGCGAAACTCTACCACCTAGTCAGTTAAACCATTCTCGAACTCAACCCTTCAATTGATACTCTGCCTACATAACTATTACTACCATCTTCATGCGTTCATCATCGCGTTCACTTTTTACAGCATC